>VYZR01017809.1:27347-51172 GCA_013400675.1 Oxylabes madagascariensis | reverse complement strand
GCTTTCAAAAATTTCATTATAAATATGTATTGAGATGCTGACTCACAATTGACCACAGGCTTAAGTTTATGGGTGATGACCATTTGTAAGTAAAAAGTTCTGAACAAGAGGATTCCTTTCAGTTTCTTAAAAAAACCAGCACCCAGATCTTACCTCAGCCCCTGTAGTTAACAACCTTTCACAAATGGAGGCAAGGCCTCTCTTATTACTGGTATCAATGCTCCAGATTTTCATCTCTAGAAATTTTTGAAAAGCTGAGCGTTAGAAGAAAATAGAACTCTACTCTGAAATTCTACAAAACTACCAATTATTTCACGTCAAAAAATTGACTAGAAAACAAAATAAATTTTATTCCTGAGAACATCTCAGCTATTACATTTAGAGTCTTTCTCACAGAACTGATTACTGTTTCATCCTTGAGCAAGCTGCCTGCTTGTCCATCTGAGAAAGAATTTATTTCTATTTCATTAGAAATCTTCATCATTTGAGAAATACCTTTAAAAAGATTCATTATTTTCATATGTAGTTCTGTTTAATCAAAATTGACCAGAAACTGTAAAGTTTTTATCCATTATTGATTTTGTATGGTATCACTGGTGTCTTCTTTTCTTTTTCTCTTTCTCAATATGTTATTTGCTGTAGTTTTCACTGTTTCCCTGAAACAGCCTTGGGGCTGATATTGTCTGCCAGACAGCCCTGTTGTGTACTATACATTTTGCCTGGGGCTAGATGATGATCATTTATTCTTTCCAAGTTCCTGTCATAATGTTTGTTCTCTGATTGTGCTGAGCTAAATAAATTATTAAGAGCTACTGGATTATATTCTCTACCACATTTGAGTGAAAGGCCTCACTTCCATCTGCATAGAGCAAATAATAGTATTTGTAGTTAGGAGATACTGCATCAACCTCCTCCCTGTCCTTAGTAAGGCTTTAATTTTACCCAGTTGCTGACATGCTAACTGCTGCACAGTTTTCCCAGTTAATTTTATCCTCCTGTCTTTCATTGGTATTTTTAAACCGACATTACTCCCCAAATTCACAGACGATGAACTTCTTACAAAGTTATAGTGAATATGATAGGTAGCTTTATAAATAATTAATAATTTAACACAATTCTGTGTAAATACTTACAATCACCACTTAATAATGTATGAATATGACACGTAAAGTATGATCTGAATTACTTTAATCTTAAAATAATTTAAAAAATAAATCAAAGATTTTAAATGTATAAAATTTGAACATTAAGCTAAACAAACTAGGATATAAAAGAACAGTTAATCATGGACCAAAATGTGCTTTAAAATGTTTGTAATTACTTTCATGCGGATAAAGATTACTTATGCAAAAATAAATCTATACAAATATCTTGCAGTGGATATTGTTGACTCCAATCAACTGTTTACTGTTGGCTCTCTAAAGTGTTATAACATCTCTTTTCAGGAAAATGAGGCATTTCCATAACTTTATTTTTGAGCATATTTGTCAAGTGCCTAGTAGAATTATCCCTCCGGAAAAAAAAAAAATCTATTAAGAAATAAACAACCAATATAGTTCTGAATTTCAATAAATGAGCACAATAGACAACTAAAATATACTCTGAATCAAGACATTTCAGTAATAATCAAGTCCAAAAAAGAACAAGAGCAAATGATTGTAAGAAAATGAATATCATTAAATATACACTGTAGAGCACATAAACATTGTTATTATAGCCAAACTATGCTCATTCACACCAAGAAAATTCATTTATTCATCTCATATTGATGTAATAGATCAACATATATATAGCTTTCTTACAATAGGCACTTCCCTGCAAAGAATACAAAATTAAATGTGCAAGTGAGAGGGTCAGTAAACACTCACTGGCATTTGGTGCTTGTTTCATATCTAACTAGGGGGTCTGGAAAAAAAGCCTTAAACTGTGTGAACTGTGTGTCCAGTGTTCAAGCTCATTCCTTTACTTTCTTAATTTAGTATATTTTGCACCATGGTTATATGGCTTTAAAATTCATAGAAGGAAAAGACATAGCAGCTTTTACATAGCAGCTGTGAAGCTCTGGCTATTTTTGCACAGTCAAAAATTTTAGCTTTTTATTGCACTGCTGGGTCTTTCTCCACATATTTTACAACTAGCATTAAAGTTGTTTTATGTTGGAGTTTCTTTTCTGCATCTTTTCCACAAAAAACGCAGCATGGCAGGGCAGGTGTGGTGACCCCAGTCCTGGTTCCCTCGCCCCCTCACTGACACTGTCCCAGCAAGGTCTGGGAGATTGGTCTGCAAACACCCGCCCACGACTTCATGTCACACCCCTTGGTATTCATCTTACACCTCTGTTTCTTGCCGTAAAAAATACAGTACTATGGCAGAGTCCTCTGAATGTTTTGAATGCTTTGTATGGAAGACAGAAGGGAAGGATGACAAATAAGAAAAAAAAATATATATATATCCAAAACCTCAGAACTAAACCAAACCCCAAACAAGTAAAAACCCAATTACTGTAGTTTTAGTTTGCCAGTATATGCACAGATTCTGTGATTGTGTCCTCTGTTTCAAAATGCAGATGCACTCTGTGTATCCTTATTGACATAAGATGAAACCTTACCCAACTCCACTGTAAAGACAAGGCTATTTGTGAGCAGACTGCTATCAATAGTTTGATGTCACCCATGTGTTCAAGCAGATTGGGTACTAGACTGGGAAACACATTTTTTAGTGTCTGGATCTTTCCTAGGGTTGGAGGCTTCCTAATGAAGATTAATCAGAAAAAGATAGAAAGTAGGGGGAAAAAAAGCACGTATTCATTTATTGCTTTTAACTGGAATATTTCATATGAGACACCAAGACATTTGAGAAAATGCTGCAATTGAAACGCTACCTCATTATTATGTTGAGTCATTAATCACAGGAAGGAAGACTATCTATTTTTTCTTCAGTTTCTGTCATTTTCTGAGATGGATTTCTATTTTATTAGCCACATGATTTTACAGGCAATAGACAGAAAATTGCCAATCATGTCCTGCTATCATAGAAGATTTATTTCTCTCATGAATGTGGCAAGGTGCAGCAGATGACGACTGAGACCATTTTTTGCCAAGAAATAAAAATTTTAAAAATCCATAGGGTTATATATAGGGTTAACTTCCTATGGGAGGCAATTCTGTATAAATCTAACTTCCTCCAAACCTTCATGTGAGTTTCAGTAGCTTTGAAAAACATATCTGAAAATGTAACTGAAAAAATACTTCAAAGCAACATGTCAAACAAAGCAAAATTAAAGAGCGTTTTTGGAGTACCTAGGAAGGTCAGTCAAGTTTGACTTTCAGAATTACTGGTTCTGTTTATGCTGAAAAATTTCTTCATCTAATCAGCTTTTAAACCTTTAGTACAAGCCAGATAAATTGTCAGAGAGGATACGACTGCAAAGAAAAAAAAAAGAGTATTTCCTTTAAAAAAATAGTTCTCCGTATAATGTTTGAATCCAGAATTAAAAATCCAGGGAAGTTCAGGCATGTCACATGATTTAGTGCTCCTAACAGGGTTATTAATAAAACATTTTGGGCTTCTAAAATAGTTTCTTTCAATCATCCTTTTGGTAGAAAAACAACTGCAGTATGGCATACACTGCCCACAGTGCATGAGGTTTTTTTAGAATTAGAAGAGAGAAATAGAGGGAAATTTGGATGAATTCTATACATAGAAGATATTTTCTCTGCTATAGTTGGTAGGAGGGTGTAGCTTGGATGGTGATCTGTGTGGGAGCCCCATGCTGAGCAGGCAGCTGAGATCTGTCTGGGAATGCTGGAGAGGGAGGGAGTGACCCATGCAGCAGGTCCCTGTGCCCATGCCTGCCCTCAGAGCCTCTAAAGTGACAGGAACCTGCTGCCAGCTCGGCTGGGGGTTGTGGATGGAGAAGCCTATCCTGCTGCGCTGGCATGGCCTCCGTGGGTATGTGCTGCCACACAGGAATCCTAAGGGATCCAGAAAATATTTCAGACCCATTCAGCTGTTTGATTGTCACTTCCTGGTGCTTGGATGACAACTGGCAATGTTTTAGCACGCTTCCAGGGAGCGGAGCTGCAACTATCTGTGCCATTAAGCTGATGTAAATTCTGGCTGAACATGAGATAAAAAGGAGACAAAGGAGAACTCTTGAATATCTCAGGCTGCCTGCATATCAATGCAAGAGATGTTTATTACCCAAAAACACCCCACCCTTATGAAGATACAAGCAATACTTGAACTGACTTATATTAATGGAAGTGTATAACTTGGTCAGATAATGATGAAGAATATTTATCGCCATGCCGCTCGGAGCTGTCACACACCCGCTGGCTCCAGCAGCCCTTGCTCATGGCTGAAAAGCAGTAACGAAGCCAGTGATGTCTGCCACATCAGGAGAATAACTAAGGACACTTTCTCACCAACAGTGTGGTCCTGTTTCCTTGTCTAATACCACAGATCAAAATCAGTGCTACCTGGCACCAGCTCTGCCTTCTCATGGGGCAGAGAAAGTGGGAAGTACAAATGGGAGATGTACAGCTGTTCTCCATAAGAGAATTGCTACACCATTCCCCTCCTGTAGGATTTCTCCTAAAGCCAGAAATAATCTAACCATACATTCTTCACTAAATCTGTTTATTTAAAGAAAATGGTGTTGAGTTTTTCCTTTTACTCTACACAAGTTATTTCTTTCACTAACAGTAATTTCTTAAGACTAATCATGCAGCAGGCTACTTTTACAAGATTTACTTCTTCTAAATTAAATATAATAATTTCGTGAGCTATCAGACCTCGGCATTTTTTCCAGATAGAAACAAGATGTTAAAGCATCATTATAATTATTTTTTTAATTACTTTCAAATTTAACATTTTGGATTATTGATATTGATTGGTTTGGCAACCACTGTTTAGGAGACAAAGCAAGAAAAATGTACTTTATTTATGTGTGAAGTAAGAAAGCACAGGAATGACAGATGAAACGACCCTTAAATTATAAAGTGATTTGACACTAAAATTAAATGATGACAAATACAAATATTTTAGCAGAGAGAAAGGTCTCTATAGACATAAAATTATTACATGGAAGAAAATGACCTAACAGTCACCAGATCTCAGTGATTAAAAAATCTGATTTTTTCAAGCAATCTTGTTAGTTTTGAAAAACTATTCATAATTTTTAACATGTATAATAAACCTAAAAATTCTGGAAAATCTTGACAGTCACTTGCCCAAATAATACAATTACACAGAGAAGTATTTCCACCCACAAAATTGTCTAAGAGAGTGGGGGGAAAAAAAGATTTCTAGCAAGTCATTAAATTCCACATATTGTATTTAGGCAAAGTCATTGGGTACCAGTGGTGAAAAGTGTATAATCTCAGTGAAAATGCCAGCATTAGATTGTATTCTAAAATGAATGTGTTGTCAACCAGAAGGCAATTATAGATAAAACTTATGGATTTTTGTATTCATATTTTCCCATGTCTGTAAGTTCTTTTCCATTAAGTCCTACTGGGGAAAAACATTGTTAGATTTTGTAAGTTGTTATTGTCAAGAGTTTTGTGCTTGTTTAGACAAACACACACTGTTCTATTGCACTAAATAACCTTATATAGCTAAGTAAATAAGTGCTAAATGCACTTATTTATTACCATTCTTTTACACCAGAAACATGTATAACTTGAGCAGCATTGCTAATAACCTTTAAGCTCTACTTTATATTATCTGGCCAGTTGTTCCAAATATTTGGTCCTCTAGAGAAACATCATGAGTAAAGTTGAATAACCGTTAGAAATATATCCTCATTATCTCTCTTCTGATAATAAAAATGTGTTCTTCCATTGTGTTTATCTGCACGATCATTCCACTTATTTTATTCATATTCATGCATTTTCAGAAATTTGATGAATTTAACAGAATGCTACAGAGCATTTGCAAAATCTAAATAGTCAAGAGTGATCTGGAATGAACTGGAGTTATTGTAGAGAAACATTGAGGAACTTATCTTGAACAATTAATTTCAAAGAAATGAAATAGCTATTTCAATATTTTTCTCAGTTCTCCTTCTGATATCTGAGCAATAGTGATTGTGACACTTGGAAAATGAAAAAATCAGCTTATCAAGAAAACTTGGATTCAAGGATGCAGCTGAGATGATATAACTCAGTTTGTTTCATACACTCATGGATATAATATTTGTAAATTCCTCCTTCCAAATTGCAATATTGCTTACATGTCCTTTCCCTGAAGGCCACGGCCAGTTATGTCTCTGTGGGCTATGAGGATGAGATTCTCTGCAGATGTTTACAGAAGGCAAAGTGCCATGTTCGGTCTTGGTGCTGATTGAGGAGAAAATGGCATTCCTATGGTGAGATAAATCCCATCTGTGAATGGACTTTGCCTAAGCATTTTGTCTACATCAGCTGCAGTGTGGCAATATGTGAGAAAATACTTACAGGCACTTGTACTGTAGTGTTTAACAGCTGCTCATGTGGATCTCACTGGAGTTCTCACATCCTGCATGGAAAGCACACATGAAAGCAGGATCTGAGCACCAAGTGCTGAACTATCCTGAGGTACAGAGGCTTTGGGGTCTGACTGTAATAGAGCTCTACTTTCTTGATCCCCTATAGTGGTCCCATCATAGCACTGATGGAAAGGAAATTCTTCTTGTGTAGATCAACCCCCCTGCCCACAGCAAGGGCAACAGTGACCCAAGGCAGGGCACATACAGAGCAAAGCTGTTCCCCTTCCCTCCCATGGAGTCAGTCATCAAGTGATAAGAGGCTGAAGCTCTCTGCACAAATACATACCTGCATAAAATGCCCAGAGAGATGCCATGCTCTACTAAACTTCCACCAAATAAATCCAACAGCTTTATGGCTATATGATTTATGGCAGTGCCAGAAAAAGATACTGAACCGACATAAAGCCTTGACCAGTTCCCTTCAATAAAAAGTTGATATGCACGCACACAAAAATAGGATGCATGTTTAGTAATAAGATTGCAGCTGACTGTTATTCACTGACTTAGCATTTACCATGGAATTCTAAAAAGCATGTGAGAAAAGAAATAAAAGAAAGGGAAGGGTAAATTTAATTCATTGTGTGAGCCTCTCTCACGCCTCATGCAGATGCCTACAAGGCTGTGCACCTTGCAGGTCTGTGCCATGACTGCAAATTGTCTCCACAGCACCATCCAGTGGCTTTTTCTTGGCTGGAAAATGCTGTAGAAAACCTGCGCCCCAAAACTCTACGCCTCTCAGGGCTGAAGGGTACAGCAACACAGCCATATCCTCGGCGTGCTTGCTCTTCCCTCTGCCCTGCCCAGCTTCTGCCACTTCTCTTCAGTTAATAACTATGGGCACAACGCACTGGAATAATAGGGGAATATAAAGGTATCTATTTACTTTAGGATAAAGAGGAGCTCGTCTCTCAGAATTAATCATTAAGCAGTGTTCTGGAAATCTACGCAACAAATTGTCTTGCATTTCTGTTGCACGTAATCAAACATGAAGTAAGTTTCTGTCATAGTTTAAAATCACTTGGAGAATGTAATAACAAAAATGTAGCTGAAGACTGCATTAAGTACTTTGAAATCCAGGAAGCCAATTTCATACTGTGCTGTCACACAGACAAAAGAAAAAAAAAATCAGAAAGCTACCAGAGCACTCTAAAAGGGTAACAATAAAAACATGAGTCAATTCTCTTTATTTTTGCCTAGCTATATAAAAACATAAAAGGTATGGCAGAAGAAATTGTTTTCAACTGTTAGAGGAAAGCAACTTCAATCTTGAAACATCCTTTGATATATTCTTGATACCCTTTGCCTCCCTCAATGTCAACAATATGCCATAAAAATATACATAACCATTATTCTTATTAGTGAGTCTCAATATGCACAGGAAGTCTTATTACCAGGAATATTTTAAAAATAATTCACTTCCAGCACTTTAAAATGAAAACAATTTTAAGAAAAGAGAATAACTATATTTATCCAAAATTCAGAATCAGTGCAGCATCCATCCTAAGCAAACCTCATATGGTAACTGTTGTTCCTACTTACAGGGTCTTTAATGGTTTTACAGGTATTTATGGTTTCTTCCTGGATCCTGAGTGCACAGTCATAATGGAGTGATAAAGAAAAAGGGTTGCCATACCATAAGCAAGAAAACTGAGTCTCAGGAACAGCAAAAAAGAAGTATTTACAAGGCAGGAAGAGAAGTGATGACTCAAGCCTGAATATCTGCCATCCCCTACTTGCTCTAGAGCCTATCTGCAAAATGAGTGAGTTTTATGTGCTCTTGGGTTCTACGCACTTTCAACACAACCCACCACCAAGCTGAACTGTTGTCATTCTGCCGTTTTATGAGCCAGATCACTAATATACTGTAAAAGCCACATAATTTAAAAAACTCCCTTTCTCAGATGTTAAAAGCACTACTGATGTATTTGTCTGGTGGAGAGAGAAGACTAATTATGTTTTTTTGAAAGCTTGGGTAATTAATCTGTGACTTGAATTGAAAACAGATTTCCAAGTAGAGGTTAAGGAAAAAAAAGTATGCTTTATCGCAATGCTAGTTGAAAGAAAATACGGAAGCAATAAAACTACCAAAAAGCACCTTCAGGACAGGAGTTGGTTTCCTGGTGCCATTTTAGGCTCTGTGGAGCTCCTGGACAGTGGAATATCCCTCCTGCTCTTTGGGTGGGTGCAGACCTGCTGTTAGGCTGGGGCAACACCTACTTAGACCTTTGGGATACCCTAAGGAATCTAAAAGACTGTCTATGGTTTGGTAGTTGAATTCCTCATTTAAAGTCCATTGTTTTAAACCACAATGGACACAAGCCAAATTCCTGCACTTGAATGCACTGGTACCCTCCTGGCTTTTATAGGACTCTGTCTAAAGGAAAGAATTCACCCTTTTCAGATATAAAGGCCCGGACAGAAACTGTATTTGGTCTCTTAAGCTACATATGCTTCCAAAGTTGAATCACGCTGTTCAAATGGCATCTGAGAGTGCAAACAGATTGGCTGCATGTCTTTCTTAACAGCATGAAAACTCAGTTACCCAAAATATCATTGATAAAAAGGGGTACACTAAGTTTTGGAGAAAAAATATCTCATTACAGACACTTAGAGAATCCAAAAATAGGAAAAACCCCTACTCTTAGAAAAAGGTTCATATGTTTCAAAGATAAGGATTCCACAACTTTCCGCAACTGGGAGATGTGAAATCTCCCAGTATTCAACGCTTTTTATAGTTAGGAACATCCTACTTATGTGTAGTTTAGGTCTTCCTTGCTAAGATGAAAAATTGATTACTACTTCTGATGCATATGTTAGCTGTCTCTTTAGTACTCTCTTTTTCACAACTATAAACTATATGACATAAGTTAAGGGTATCTTTTCTTAGGCAGAAAAAGCCCACCTGAAATATTCCTGAAAGATTACATTACTTCATTATCCGTGATGCTGATCTCTAGGCTCCCTGCAGGCGGTTCTTCTCACACCTCTGTCAAACATGAGGTTAGAAGTTGATGTAAACTTCTGCTCTCCTATAGCAAAACAACAGTTTCTCACGTTACACTCTTGGTAATACATTCTGAATGTCTACTAGCTTTCTCACCAATATTGTGTTTGGGTTTTTTTGAGTTTTTTGTGTTTTGTTTTGGGGTTTTTTTGGGTTTTTTTTTTTTGGTAACAGCTTCTCATGGCTGACTCTCTCTCTCAGAGTATGTTCCATTAAAGTCTTCAGACTTTTCCTATGAGTCATCTAAGTGTGTCACCACCTTCCTTTTCTGAAGTGCTGTTCTCTGCTGTTCTCTATCCTATTATTTCAAACTCATTTTACCAGATTTAGAGGCCTTCATCTTGTATTTCTCAGCTGTTTCACGCTATTAAGAGCAAATAAAATCTAGCCGTACACTCTACCACTTAAGGATGTAAAATAACAGCTCCACAACTCCAAGAAATATCTCCTTTTTGTGTGTGTTTAAGAACTTCAATCACCTCTTCTCCACACTGATTTGAGGTAGACCAATCTTTTGAAACCTTGTTTTTAGTTCCCTTAGAGATGTTTGTTGTATCTGCCTTCTCTTTTGACTAACCATAAACACATTCTTGGTAACACAATGTTGCCTTCCCCTTTTCCCAGCCTTTCTTTCTTGAACAGCCTGTACCGCTCTCTATCAACACTCCAATCCTTTGATTTATCCTACAAACTCTCTGTCTTGCTGATTTAGTTACGGCTTTGTTTGTGTAGCAAGACATTTCGTTCTTTCTGTTTATTCCACATACTTAAAGATACCTAAAATGTCTGGCTAGTTGCCCTGGAATCCTGCCTCTTGTTTTCTTTTATCTCCTGATTCAAATATGCCACTTGTTTCCAAGATTTCAGGTCCTTTACCAGGATATCACCCCTATAAACACAGGTAAAGGTTTCAGCTCTTTCAGAAAAATGAGAAAGGGATCATTCCTTAGGTTTACTTTCCACTCTTTTTCAACAAACTTTGCTGTCGTAAGGCTTTTGCTGTGTTATTCTAAGGATGAAGATTCAAACCTCTGATTCTGTGTGTCTATCATGCTGGTGTTTCTATGTGAGATTTGATCTTCTATTGGAGCCAAAAGGGATGTAGTGTGGATTCAGGTGGCTGTGCATAGGTGTTCAAAGCCTATAAAATTTCATAGAATATTTGGTCTAACATACGAAACATGCAGGTCACCTACAAGGCAATTTCCTTGGTAAGGCAATGCAAGGCAGGTCAAAAACCATCTGTTCATCTTTTGCAGACATCTTGGATAGTTTTAGGAACCTCAAACAACACAAGGCACCTCTGCTTTGGGGTTTGTCCCCTTCAGTAGAATGCTTAGACAGGATGTAGCTCATCCAGAAGTCAAAATGCACATTCAAAGCCAAACTTTTCTCTATCACCCCATCACTGTATTAAATAAATTTCCATTGGCTCTACAGAGAGTTGAGTATACTTAGGAGTTCAAATGTGTACACCTAAATTTAGATGTGTCTAGTCTGGAGGCACATCCCACTCCAGCAGAGGGTTTGATTCATTAGACTTTTCCTTCCTAAAACCTCGGCACTGAAAGGCTGTGCCAGAAAAAACTCAAAATGTAAAAGCTGAGTATTCTGACAGAAAGTAAGCGCTTATTGGGAAGCACAGATATGAAAATAATCACAGAGGACAAAAATCAAATTACTTTGAAAAACACAAAAAAACTCCAGTGATGTTGTTCTACTATTCATTAAAAAATTGCAAAAGAAAGCAGTGAACTTTATTGCACCAAGTTCCACTCTCTGATGTAAGAAAAACAAGCTTAAATAATTCAAAAACTTTGGTTAGAAGAAGAAAAGAAGAAAGAGCTTGTAGCATGTCAGTAAAAATAACAGATGTGAATTCTGTGAAACTGACAAATGTAGGCAGGTAAAAGAAGTTTAATTGCTTGCTGTCCACCAAAAATATGAATTGTTGAGATTTAAGTAGTAGTAAAATGGGAATCTACATAGAATTCTGCATACTTCCAATATAAACTGCAATAATAAAATTAAATAGCAATTTAACTGTCAATAAACCTAAGCAACTTTCTTCCCTTATTAAAATACAAACCCCAAATATCTGCATACCTGAATAACTTGGAAGTCTTGAGAAAAAGTCAGAAAAGAACCTGTTTGTCATGACCTGACATTAAGGTTGAGCAAATACCAAATATCAGTATTGTAATTTTTTTTCTAGTAGTTCACTTGTGGTTGACCCATTCTGTTTTTTTTTATTTTTTACCTTTTAATGAAAAAAAACCCAAACAAACAAGCAAAAAACCAAAAACAAACAACAAACAAACAAAAAAATAAAAAAACCAAACCCAACCAAAGACTAACACATAAGAAATATAGTTCAAGATTCTAGTCTGGCATAGAAAAACAACTGGAGTGAAAGAGTCCTACACTGAGGTCAGTATTTTGTTTAAAAGAAAGTGTTACTGTTTATTCACATCCCTGGATCAATCCTTTCCTCTACTTCTTCTTTCCCTTGCATGCTCCTCTCTCTCTGCTCACAACCCTTTTGCTCCGCTAAACCTTCACAAGAATGATATTTCTGCCAATCAATGTTTCATAGAAAATGAAAGATTTTGCCTGGAATTCCCCACCTTCTTTCACAGAATCCACATTCTTCAGTCACTAAATAGAATCACTTTTTCTCGAGTCTCAGAAACTTGAGTTTTGCCTAATGGTATTTAAGTACATAAATGGTCATAGACTGAGTTATGTAGAAGGAAACACTTAATATTACGGAATGCTTGGCGGGGGCTGGCAAGAACCAGTTGCTGCTTGCAGAGTTCTGTCTGGGAGAACTGCATGGTCTGTAACAATAGAATTAATGAAATTAACTAGTTACAGATTTCATAAATTAGATTAATACAGAGAAAAAAATTATAAGCCTGATTCTGTGTACAAGTGTAGTCTCCAAACCAAACATAGAAAAAAACCTAAACTGTAACAAGAGATACTATTGTAGTTTGTGATTTTACGTCACTGGTAATGAGCAACAGATTGGTAGAAGCATATTTAAAATTAAATGTGAATAATAAGAAGTCTGAGAAAATCTTCCTCCATTATTCCAAATTAATAAAAGACTAATACAAATTTTTTAATAAATTGAATAAAATTATTTAAAATAATTAGTATAAGTTTCTTTCTTACATGTATAAATCTCCATCTTGGAGAAAATTTCATAATCTCTTAAATGTCCATTCTAGTAAGAAAAGCTTTCATTAACACATAAGGAAAAGGAGCTGAGACATAAAAATATTATGGCACCTTTTACCTGGTACTGAATGAGCAAATATGGTTAAAATATCTGCATTGCTTTTTCCTTTCTTCTTGACACATAATGAGGCAAGTCAGCTTACCTGATTTGGGTAAAGTTATACTGAATCACAGCTGCTGCAGTTGTTCTTACCTGTACTTACTGATATTAGAAGGTGAAATCAATTAGTATTTCCTAAATGGTCCAACTCTGTTTTATTTTTCAAGTTGTCTTTAATCTTGTGTTTTTCTGTTCATGAAATAAAACCAGGAGGTTATGCAAGATATTTGCACAAACTGCAGAGAGAAGGGAAAATCCCAGTCTGCTTGGTTTTTTTGGATATATAAGATTTGGCTGAACTGAAAATGATCAGCACCTGGGCATATATCAGTAGGTGTTCTGAGAAGGAGGATGTAACATGGGAGGTAGAAATTGAGAAGGTCCTAAGGTTAACTTATTTTGGTGCGGCACTATGAGCAGATTAAAAGAAGGCCCAATCATGCTGTTTATCACCCCTAAACCTCAATATGTGATACAGGTTTCACAGAATGTTTAATTTTTCCCCTTTACTTCTCTCTCCTTACCACAGTATTTACTGCTGAGAAACATTTGGCAGCTAGCTACATGTTAGGAATAGAACATACTAGCATACACTCAATATTGCAAGGATCCCAACTCCACTGTCCTGAAACAGAGGTAAAATTCTGTTTACTTAATTCTCATCTGAGTAATACCACAAAGATTTTATCTGAACATTAGTTTAATAAGGAATTATAAGCTTGGGAAGACCCACGGGAGACTGCTAATGGGTTATGATATGTAAAATGCCAGAAAACATAAAACACATTGATAGGGCCATGTTGCACTCACCCCTGCAGAGTAGAAATGTCACAATATGCATAAAAAGGCATAGGAAATACTGTTAATTATAGAGGTATTTGCTTGTGAAAGATTAAATATTACACTCAAAACAGAAATTGGCTTCTCATGATCTAGTAAGGAAATGTATGGGGGAAAAAAGCACTCTGCTCTGCGAAGTGTGATTACACTTCCAATCTGTAGCAACACAGTGCTGTTGGTAGCCTGCACAAGAGGTACAAATGCTCCAATAATATTTTGATGCACTCACATTGCCAATTCCAATGAAATCTGATGGAGCAGCCATTGCCTTCATTGCAGGCTATCAGGTCATCTAGTGTGCCTCTATTTACCCAGGTCCCTCCTTGCCTTTGTGTGGATATGCATGTATGGGTCTATACAAGCATTTGCATACATGTATGTGTCCTTACTAGAATGACTGGCTCAGCTTTCCAAGTAGCTGCTTTTGGTATTTGATCTGCATTTCAACTGACACGAGTTGATGTTGTGTTCCATTAACATCTCTTAGGAAGGGACAAGCAGAGACCTGTTACAGCCTGCCTGTACTACACACTGCTATGCAGTGGGATGAGGCTGCTTTCTGAGCCGATCCCCAAAGTCAGTATGTTTCTGCTGAAATCTCAGCAGTGCCTAACTTGGGCCACATCTAAAATACGCATGCCAGTGGTTCACACAGCAGTCTGATGCAGAGACTTGATGTTGCAACTGTGGAAGCTCCAGACCAGAATCCATTTGGCATTTTCAGTGCACAGCGTAATGCAGATTAATTGCATCGCCTCTGCTGTCCATGGAGGTCTGGTGGTCTGGTGCCTGTTCTCACAGTTGCCTTCGAGTGTGCTGCGGCTGGCGGTTCCTTCACATTTGCTGTAGTGATATTTTCAGGGTCGCCTGCTTTGGCAAGCTCTTCACTCCTCGGGGTGCTCCAGCGAGGCAGGCGAAACCCAGCCCGAGGGACACTCCCGTCCCGGCGGTGCGGGCAGTAAAGCAGCTGTTGGCAGCTGGGCTGCCTGGACACTGCCCGCCCCGCTGAGACTCGGCCCTGCCCGCTGCTGCCCTGGGCTTATTTCACCCCGCTCCTCTCTCGAAGCCCCCAGGTGGAAGCTATTCATCCAAAGAGGCGGGCAAAGAGCGAATCGGGTGGCAACAAAAAAAGCGGTGCCCGGCGGTGCCCGGCGGGGGCCAGCCTCCCCGGGGGGCAGGGGAGGCAGGAGTGGGCCGGAGTTGAGGGATGCTCGCCCGGGCACGGCACGCTCTGCACATGGTGGCAGGTGGCCCCCTGCGTGCATCGTGTCCAGACCCCAACGCAGGGCTGAGTCCAAACAGACCTCAAATCATCATCATCATCATCATCATCATCATCATTATTATTATTATATTACCCCCCCAACCAAACAAACAAAACTCAGCAAAGACATGGATGTTCTGTTACACATCTCTGTCTCTGCATGCTGTATCCTTTTCCTACCATTTCTAAGCTCGTGTATTTAAGTTCTGTCACAATTTTTTAGGGAAAGGAAAAGTAAAATGAGGAATTGGGTGTTGAGCAGCCTCTTTCCCTCTGCTCCTCTATTAGCGATCTTGGCTGCGGCTCGGTCCCGTTAACGTCCAGGCCGGGCTGACCCAGGGGCACCGGGGCGGCGCAGGGGCAGGGACCACCCGGCTGGAGGCTGCGCCGGGTGGCGCAACCGGGGCAGAGCTTTCGCTGCGCCTCGGGAAGGAGCGCCGGGCGAGCTACCTGGAGCAAACCTCGGCTGCGGGCTCGAAGCGCGCCGGGCGAGGCCCCCGCGGAGGCGGACTCACAGAGCCCCACCGCGGCTGCATGGAGCGGCTCAGGGCTTTCCCAAATGCCGAGCGATGTAACAGCGAACTTTCTGCGGAGTCCAGGCTGCTCCTTGGTGCGTCTGCCTCCGAGCGGTCCCGAGCGGTGCGCGTTCCCGGCTGGCCGACGAGCCCCGCTCCGGCGCTCGGCGGGCTCCTTCTCGCTGCTCCCCGCGCTCGGGGCGGCAGCTGGTGAGCCCCGGAGCGCCCCGGACTGCAGCCGGTGAGCCCCGAGCGCCCCGGGGAGCTCAGCGCGGAGCCCCGCGGAGCCGGGCGCGGTGNGGGGGCGGCAGCGCCGGGACAGCGCCCGCCGAGGCTGAGCCTGCGGCCGGCTCAGGAGAGAGCGCAGCGGCCAGGACGGAGGAACTCGGCGTGCGCCCCTGCGCGCTCAGTCCGCCGGTATTGGGGTGTCTTTCCTCCCTCCCCGCGCTCCGGAGGGGAACGCCGCGTCGGGAGGAGCTGTTACTTTTTGCAGCTGGCATGAGGCTTCCCGAGGGAACAAGGAGACGCCGCGCTAAGCAACCGGGGAAGAACCTGCCTCTCATCTGTTGCAGCGGAGCCCGGCGGCAGGCGCGGTCCCCACGGCCGGAGGTGATGGACACCCGCTGACTCGTGGCGTGCGTCCGAGAGTGCCTGCATGTTTGGCAAACATGGAGAAAATAAAGTAAAACATGTGGATAGTGCCTGAGATGGACGGCAGCCGGTGAAATAAAACAAACACCTTCTGAAGGGATTTAATGTACAAACGGGATTGAAAAGGGTACAACTTCCATGGGAAAATGTGACTTGTTAAAGCTGCTGTCTGAAGATGCCGGCTATCGACGCAAGCACCTAAACCAAGTAAGTTCTCATCAACTTTGATCTATTCTCTTTCTGAGCCTTTGATTAGCTTTTTGACCCTCTGAAAAAAAAAAAAAAAAAAAAAAAAAAAAAAAAAAACACCCTGAAGTTTNAAAAAAAAAGAACTCCCTATGACTGTCTAAGGTAACTTTTTGCGCCGACGCGAGCAGCATAAAGTGACATCGTGCACGCCCTTGGTGATAGTCCAGAGCAGTAGTAAGATCTCATCCTTCCTCTTGTATGTAATAAACGTATTTTCCCCCGGCGGCCGCTGCCGTGGGAAGCGGCATCCTTCGGTCGCTGGGTGACACCTGCGGCACAGCGGAGCGCCTAGGGGCCCGGAGGGAGCTGGCGGGGCCGCTCCGCGGGGCGGGAGGAGGCTCCGCATCCGCCACCCTCGGCCCCGCGGCTGCTCCCGGCCCTGCCGGCGCTGAGAGCACCGCGGCCCCCGGCGGTGCCAGACCGGAGTTCGGTGTCACGCACACGGGTGGGTGCGGGAGCCGCGCCGCCACCGCCCCTGGTCCCCACGGTAGTGGCGGCCGCAGCCGAGGTGTCCCCGCAGGCGTCTCTCCCCGAGGGGACCTGGCTCGCCGCCGGCGCAGTCCGCAGGAACCTTCCAGGGAAGACGGGGGTCCTGTGAGGAAGCCTCCAGGAGGGACCTGGAGGACGGCGAGGTGCAGGTGGCAAGAGCAGGACAGGGCGAAGTGGGCCGCGGGACGGGTCCTGGCGCCGAGGAATGGACTGGAGGATTCATTCCCCCCCCGCCACTCCCGTAGGGTTTACACGGGCAAGGCCCTGACACCTGAGGTGATGAGAGAGAAGCTGTGATCCTGTTGGGAAGAAGCAGCTGATGCTCTGGAGGTTTAAATGCCGACAGAAATTCAGCACTCTACCGAAGCATACAACTGTCGTTGTGGCTACAGTTGTCAAAACCTACAGACTTGTTAATCTAATATTTCCTTATTTTTAGCAGAAAGCATCATTTATGCACTTTTGTTTCACTGGACTTAGTTGAGTGACTTCCTGTTAGCACGGCAACTAAATTTTAGATTTCTCTACAGATGACTTGTGGGATGACTCTTCCAACATTACAACACCTTCCAGGTGGAAGTAAATAAAACGACCTTCTATTACGTGTTGTTGTTTCAGGGAATGGTTAGTCCACAAACAAAACAAGAAAAAAAATAGCTAACAGAGATACATGTTGGTTTCATCTGAGAAATAAGTGTTTCTAGGAAACAGTGCACATAGAGATTTTCCATAGAGTGCAGAATAGACAGAATGGGAAATAGTTTAAGTTCTAAGCACTAAATATCAACGTCACAGTACCTTTAAGGCCAGTTTGCTTGAAATTTCAAATTTAATTGTATTGCAGTGACATGGAATGTTTCAGTGTTTATGTTACTTGCTTCAAAGCCCGCACCCGGATAGCTTAGCAAGGTTTTCTATGCAAGCATACTGAATTTTCCATCAATTAACCTCATTCACTCCAGCAATAGCTTTATGTACAGTTAGAGAAGCCAGGCACCAGTGAGAGTGCTTTAGACCTGTTTTAGAATAGCAGAAATTCTGGAAGACCTGAATTTATACCTATTTTTTAGGCAAGACTCAGAAATAAGCTTTATCCTTTAATATCAAAATAGCTGAAACGAAACACTGTTTTCCTTTAGTGTTGTCTTCTACACTGAAAGGCCTTGGTTTTGTTTGCAGGAGGATGGCATTCTTTACTGTGGGGGTTTTTTTCAGCTTTTTTCTTCTGTTATTCCAATTTAGGAACAGATGAGACTCTATTTGGAATCAGGAAAACAAAAATATGTCTGTCTTTTAAATTTAACTTCAGCCACTTATTCTGACTCTATGTATAGCAGTCATTGCCCTTAAAATAGCTCCAGAAAAAAATTCCATTTCTTATCTCATGCTATTTAGAGCCAAATACTGCTAGCTGAAATTTAAGTGAAATTGAGGTCACTGTGATTTTGATTATCTTTTTGAGGTATCTTTGCTTATCTACTGAAAATATTAGGTCCTGACCAATGTGGCTCTGCTCTTGGTGACAGTGGGCTTGCATTTCTTCAGTGTGGAGAGACCACCAAGTAGACATTGAAAGAAACATATAGAGAAAATGTTTCAGGGATTAGCTTTCTCCTTTGTGTGTGTGTGTTTATTGCCTGATCTAAATGACAAGGAAAAATGTGCATGACTGCTCCTCCCAAGACCTGAGACCTGTCTCCATACCGGTACACTGTTTAATCTGTCAGCTTTTTCTGGGATTTGATTCACTGGAGTGAGGTTGCAAAACCAACAACGAAAATCTTGTGTGGCATCTCTGCTTGCCTCTGGTGGTGCTGGTAGTCAGTGTTAAAAGGGACTGAATTAATTTTGAAAATGATGACTAAGTCACCATAACTTTTCTTACGGAAAGGCAGAATAGAAGCAGGAAGAAAAGACTCTGTTATAACCTGTTTAACGAAAAAGCAGATAAAAATAGATGGAGCATTGTTCTATTCAGACATTTAATGCCTTTATGAGTGTCAGATTTATCATTACTTTTTCTATGCAGTTTTAAGTTCTGTTGGATTATGTTCTTCTAACTTTCTCAAGTACGATGTTCTTAATTACTGAAGGAAGGTTGAAGGTAAAACTATGTGTGTAAATCAATCTTCCATCACCATGTTTTGTGACAAAACAAAATTCCAGAAAGCATCTGTTTTAGAAGTCCTGAATCATTGAGAAATATAAGCCAAACTTGCCCTTGCTTTATTACACTGAGGCTACTTTAAGTAGTATAGCACAGTGTTAGTGTAACGAACAGTGGTGCCAGGATCTCATGTCCACTGTGCTTTGTTACTGGAAAAAAAAATCTCCTGACTTAATACATATTAATTAATATAGTTTTCTTAAGTGAATACAGGGGTAGGTTGAGCAAATTTAATCTTTCTGTAACAGATACACATGCAGAAGTCCTTCAAAGGGGCATTACCTTTCAGTCAAATAGAATTTGAGACTGTAAAAAGAGGAACAACTGAAAATAAGACAATTTCTTTGTACAGTGAAGTTTTCGAAGGAATTAAAAGGTTTTTAGTGTGCCACAAAGATTAAAGTAACAAATAAATGACTTTGCTGTTGTATCATGTTCTTGGAGCTGTGGGCTGTTTTGGTTTCATTTGAGGTTTTTCTTCTTTCTTCAAATGTCTGTTTTGGTTTAAATTCTCAAATTACTTCTTCCACTCTTACAACCACACTTCTAGTTTAGATATTGACTGGTGTGAGACAAAAACTGAAAAGAACCTTGGATAAAAATTACTTTTTTTTTTTACAGCCAAGATATTTTTCAGCAAATGTGGGTGAAGTGGGGCAGGAAAACTCCCTTAAATTTGAGTGACCTGTACGTTTGTCTAAGATTATGAACCAGTCAAATCTAATCTCTAAAGTCCGTGGCAGTTTCTGCAGTTTCTTGGTCACTGAATCTATGCTTGATACATTCATATCAAAAGCTTCTGACACATTTGTGCATGTCAGATGAACCATTTGAATGTTATAATCATATTATCTGGTATATTATGCAGTGGGTAGAAAGGGGAACAGTAAATGGAGAAAGATTTTTCACTCGGCTTTTTGGGGAAAGAGGTTATAGGATTCCTCTGGAGATGCTTTCCACTTATTGAAATCTTCGGAGGATCAAGCGGCCTTTCCTCAGGAGGCAAAGGCCTCCATTCCATCCCTGGTGTATGGATGGCCTCTGAGCAGTCAAGCCATGTATTGGTGCCCTTAAGCTCTTCCAGTCCTAGCTCAGCATATGCTGGTTTTCCAGGATAAACAAGATGTTTTTGTTTGGTTTTGGTTTTTTAGAGTGGTTCTGGTACCAGTGTTAAGGACCACAAGTACATCCTTCCTTGGCTCAGAGAATCAGAAAGCTTATGCTACCTGTGTTCACATCCAAGACCCTACTGGGCAAAAGAAGTCCTGGGCTCCTCACATCCTTATGCCAGTTAGTCAGGCAAAGCATGGATCGGTTGACTGAGAGCTGGCACCTAGGAGGACTCCAGCCTCCTGTAGATCTTGTAGCATGCAGGCTAACTTTTTGTGGCTGCATTCGATAACCCTGAAGTAACGTGGAGTACCTGTTTGCCAGCTATCAGGGTGAACCTGGAGTGACTCTTCCTTTCCTAGAAATGGAAGGGCTGAAACAGAGAGTAAACCATCCTCTGTATTTTGTCATCTCTTTTATAACTGAACAAGCATCCTCCACAGGTGACTGTCTCTCTTTGTTAACCATGCAGCAAACGTCAAGACAAGGAACCTTCCTTCTTAAGATAGATTTGCTGAATCCCGCTGTGCAAAGCAGGCTGTGGTAGTACATCATAAAGGTTGAATAAGCACAGAGGTCAGTAGATGCAGGATAAATGGTTGCTATAATCGGCCTAAAACCTACATTTAAAAAACAAAAAACAAACATGCATACACATGCACATGTTCCAAGCTGCTGTGCTAACTTTTAAAAAAATCTGTAAATAGCATGAACTCAGAACTTCTGGGAGTTTGCCTGCTGCCACCTCTGCAATCCAGTTTCCTTTCACAGAATTCTTCAAAACACAGAGTCTTCTGCAAACTCTCAATAGCTGCTTAAATTTTTACCACTTTTCAGCACGTCTGGTTCTCATGCCTGTCAGAGAGGCAGCTGCTGCCAAAGAACCCAGCAACTTTCTCAGTGATGGTTAAGTAGTGAGGGTGGTTATTAACCCAGGTCATAAAGCATGAGAGGAGCATTAATGCAGCTCTGTATCCAGCCCAAAATGTATGGTGAGAAGTTGGCCTAGCCTGAGAGCCTCACTACTCCTTACATCTCACATCTCCTAGGAGAGATGGAGGCATTCTGCCAGTAAGGACCTTCCTGCAGTAGACTCTCTGTGAGAGAACTCAAATTTCTTCTTCTAACCATCATTTAATTGAAGTACCCACTCACATCAGGGTACTAGGTTAGCAGTTCTAGAACCAATGCTGTCCTGTGTTTGTTGAACTAATGGATAAACTTTCAGCAGTGTAGTGCCCTAAATCAGGGGAAGAATATCAAAGATTTGAAGATGAAGTCTGTACTATTCCCTAGCTTACAAATGTTTTTAAACTATTAGCAGTTTGATGTCAGGTGAGAGAGTACTGGACTAAGAAGATAGAGCACCAAATTTACATTCACTGAAAATGATATTATCTTCTATATTTTTTTCTTCTAAAAATTCCTATACTTTAAATTTATCTTTGACAATAAATATTGTATTCTGTGCATTGATTTGCTACTTTCATTTCCATTATAAAAAGTAAGCCAGACCAATTTACTTTCTTTGAGTAAAGGAATGAATAATAGGATTATAGCAGAAGATGGATGGTCATACTGTGTCTGATTTAAGATTACCTCTAGTACATTTCTATATAATAATTTCAATTAAAAAAAATTATTGGCAAATTTTGAAAAGCTCCAAAAAGGGATTTTTGCAGTGAAGGCCTGTGGGATTTTTTTCACCTAGGTCCCACAAATTTGATTGTAGTTGTAAACACCAACCACTTGCATTCTTTGTGTAGTCCCTGGAGAGAGACAGAAACCTCCTGTGAACAAACTCATCCATCCAATTTATACCTGACATAGGCATAAATTGGTATTTATTTTATAGGTATGAAAATGTATTTATTGTTGCTGATTGTTGCTTGATTTCACGCATCTGAAGCAAGGCAAGATGAATCTTACCCTAGTGGTGTCAAAAACCCCTAACAAATAAAACAAACAGTTTCAGAGGAGACAATAAATAGACATTGATTTTTTTCTAAGGCCTCTTAAGATCCTGTTGATGTTCCTGTTATTAATGCAGACATCATAACAATAACAGATGTCTGCAAAGTAATTTAAATATCCTGTTGTCTGTTCTCAAAATTTTTAAGAGTTTGTGAATGGGTTGGGTAGCTGAAATACAGCTTCTAGTTGTGCCAAGGGAAATGGGAGTGTCAGCTGGACTCTTGCAAAAGAAGAACACACGGTTCTGGGTGTGCACATCCTGCCTCCTCCAAGAGCAAGGTGTCTCTTTTCCAGAGAGAACACATTGTATCTGTGGAGCAAGGGAAAGCAAGCACAGATTCTCTCTTCAAATATTCTCAGCATTGCCAGTGCCACAGTGTGCCTTAGTCCACTGAATACAGAAATTATCTCTCAGTGATGAAATAATTTTAACTGATGTTCATGTGGAAATGCTCGTTATTATTAAAAACTTCAAAAGTAATCCCTCTGCTGCACTTCAGCACTGATTGTTGAAGGGATCCTGCCTATCTTCCACTGAAAATAGCAAAAATATCCCATTTGTGGTTTATTTATACTGACGACTTCTTATTTTTTAGGTTCGGAGAGGTACTGGCCATTCATTTCTGATGGTAATCATTTAACATTATGAGAGCTGTAGTCAATCCCTTGGATTAATTTATGCTGGCACAGTGAGTTTGTTTTTTAAATTTGGTGTGTTCCATAGTACATTTATGTACTATGTACGGTTTATGTACATGTGCAACACCACATGCAACACCACTGCAGCACCACCACAACAGCAGGAATTTTGGCCACTAATAAAATCAAACCCAAGTTGCCTACGGAGCAGTTGCCTAATTTGCCTTAAGCCTCTTAGCTACAAAACTGTCATTCCAAAGGCAGTAACTAACTGTTTGTCTTTGAATTCATCTAGACGCCACAGCAGCAGAGCTCTGAGTCTGTATAGCCTTTAGAAAGAACTTGGTAACTTCATAGGGTGATTCATATGACATATCTTGAAGGAAATTAATTGCCCTCTGTGGGGAGTGCATTTCTTGCCATTTGTAATGAAGGAAAATTGGAATGACAAACCAGCCTTGGATGTCAGTGTTTTAGATTCCTGGCTTAGTGAATATGTGTCTCGGCTTTATTTTTTTGCATGTTTTAATTTGAAGTACTTAATTGTGTCACATAATGTTTAATAAAGTTTCCTAAGTCTAATATGAAGAATGTGTTGGACTAATTTTTTTAATCTGTTAAGGAACCTGGTACCTACAGCACAGAGATCGCTTATTTCAACTTGATGGCATAGGCAGGTATTTGCACTAACTCCTAATCTGTAACTACACTTGTATTTTCTCATAAAAGGCATCATGCTTCGTACACGGCAATTGCAGAATAATATTTTGGTCTGTCCACTTACATAAAAATATTTTATTCATGATTGTTTAACTTAGTGATATTAACTTTGAGCATATTTGTTTATGCAGTGAGGCCAGTTGTACCAAATACTGATGCAATTTGAAATGATTACATTTATTTTGCTGCAGTGTCTTTATGTAGAACTAATCTTCCATATAATTTTTTGTTTTTCTTTTTCTTTTTAATTTAAAATTTGCTTTTTTCAAAATACTTAAACCAAGCACACTGAACAGGGGTTTCAAAGTCCCTTCTTCTCAGTGTG
>VYZR01017804.1:23006-35436 GCA_013400675.1 Oxylabes madagascariensis | reverse complement strand
GGGATATAAATTGGCTTTGATGTAAGATATTCTTTATTCCATATGTTGACAACCCCAAGTTAATGAGGTGACAAAGATAGCACAAAGTGATGCAGGAAAATGGGAGCTGTGGCATGGGAAGCAGCAGCATCTACTGTTTGAGCCAAAAATTGGAGTTGAAAGCCTTTGCTTTGCACCAGTGAGGTATTATAATCAGCTGAGTTGCAGCATCTTGCCTCTTTGAGAGGCACCATCTCCTTCTGTAGAGCTTCTTCTGATATGTTTAGTCTCTAATTCAGAAAGGAAAAATACCAATTGGCATGTAATTCTAGAAAGATTCTAATTTCTTGTTCTACCTCATCCAGTATCCAAATTGCATTGTACTGAAGTTTCTATTGCTTATTCATTGCTTCAAATCTTCAGGTTCTGACTAGTTAGCACAATGCGGAAATTCTCTTTTGCTTATTATGTGAGATTTTTATTTTGTTCTTTAATTAATTTCTGTGCAGCATTTACTGAAAAGAGGAGAACAACTAAAGGAATGTATTTACCCAAAGTGTTGTACTACAGCCAACTTGTTTTTGTTGATTTCCAAGTAATACTTTTTTCAATACCCATCAGGGAGCAAATTGACACAAATATTTAGTGAATTTCCAAAGATGAACTCACTTCTTGCCAAATGTGTGTGGAAATGCTTTCAATATGCTCTGAAATCTCTGCTTTTAGAAACTGCCAATGCCCAGTCACTACTGTGTAATCTGTTGTGTAATTATACTGTGTAATTATTATCTGTAGGCACACTGCTCTCTATCGGGTCACTGTCTGCTCTTGGAGCTTCCACTGTCATGACTGTGATGATCTTAATGTCAAGTCAAAGACTCAGCAAGCTTCTCATCTTAATAAAGCTTCACATCCTTAAAATACCAGGGTTTTTCCACTCCTGCTTCTAGTTTAAATACAAGTACATAATTTGCAGAAGGAACTTAAGTGGGTTTTGTGTAATTTTCATGTTTTCCATTTCTGTTACTGGATTTGAGAATGTTGTAATAATGAGGTATTGTTCCTATGGAAAATACTGATCATGAACTCTTCCTTTAGGTTGCCATAAAAATAATTGACAAAACACAGCTGAACCCAACTAGTCTACAAAAGGTATGTTTTTACATTTGATCTTTCAACTGTATTATAACTTGTTCGCTTCCCCACCTCGTTCCATTAACCCTGAATGCCTGTGCTGGAGAATCTGAAGCATTGCATACCTTCGCACACGTCTGACTACTGTATTTAATAACTGGTTTTGTAACAGATATTTTTGACAACCCTGCAGTTGTTCAAGCTGAACTCATATGGAGCTGTAAACTGAGAAAACAGTGGTATTTGCCACATCCTTTGTCTCCCAAGCAGAGCTGACTCTGTAGAGAGGACATCTGTGGTTTGGTGTCATGCCCCCATGTCTCCTTTGTGCCAGTCACTTTGTTAAACTTAGAAATGCAAAACTTATGTTCTGTCCTCTTAAACTGGCCTTGAAAATACTGCCTGTGAACTGCAGGCCAGGCAGTATCTGTGCCTTTCATGTAGTTTGCAGCAGAAGTGATGCAGTTGTATGAAACAAATTGGGCCATGGCTATTCTGGTTTCTTCCCTCTAGCTCTGAATGTTTAATGTGCCGTTAGAGTTTTATCACCTTATCTTTTTAGTACAGAGTGATAAACCCTGCTCTTTCATTAAGCAACCCAGTCTGTTTGGGAGTCCGTGCAGGAAGTACATTTAAATGTTACTTTTACTTGGGACTTCTTTAACTCTGTCCTTTTAAGTGCTGCAGTCAAAGGATTTTTGTTTACTTTTGAGTACTTTGATAAAAACTCCCTTGAAATATTTCTGTTTAAACAAGAGAATATGCAGAATTTACCTGCAAACAAAATGAAAGAGAGTAACTAGAGTGAACTGGAGAATATACACATTTGTATTTTATGCAAATACTAAAAAGATCGTGTGACTAGGTTTTTAATCAAGATTAATGGTGCAAAAGTAAATTGGAAAAACACACAAGTTCTTATATTTTATGGTTTTGTTGAGAGGCAAAGAATAACCTGTAGAAGAAAGGCACCATCATCCATGCAGGTAGCAACTTTGTATGAGTCTGTAGATGGGGTAAAAGTAGATAATCTGGTTCCATTTTTCTCAGAATTTTTCTCAGTTTAGTCCCTGAGGTTATTGGTGATTTCTGGGCAAGCAGGGTGAAAATGAAGTGCAAATTAGGTAATATGATGGATTAGATAAAGTTGATTTCTGTGGCAGATTGCAACGTGGAACACCTAAATAAAAATGGTTGAATGCTTGAAGCACTTGAAAGCAAAACAAAAGCTGTGTGATAAAAAGGGAAAACATCAGGGCGTGGGAAGAATGGTCAGAGAGTACTGTTTTCAGGCCATGTTTTCAATTAAAAATGTAAAATCATCCTTCAAATGGTATTACTTGAGATTAAGCTCTAATGCCAGTTTGGGCTCATATCAGAGTACAATACAAACCTTTTACAAGTTACAGGTATTCAGTTGGTAAAGGCACAAGCTGGAAGTGTGCATGATGGACCTTTGATTACTGAGTTTCAGCCAGCTCAGTGTTGGCTCCATCTCTGTTGTAATTTAATTTTTATTTACAATTTATAAAATTAGATTATGAAGTGTGATTTGTAGTATGGTCTTGTGAAGCACTGCATTTCTTAACTGGCAGTCTGGAAGAATAGTACCAAATAGCAGGGTAGATATCAGATCAAACTTGTGGAGTAAAATTGCTAATGTGCTCTCCTCTCTAAGGTCATTTGTTATACAAGCACAGGAAAAAAATTAGCAAGATGTGTCAGTTTTCAATTCAAAAACTGAAAGCAGTTTTATTAAAATTAAATGCCTGCTTGCTGTAGGAAGCAGGGTGAATGCACAACACTGCTTGCCAGCTTTGCCTGACCAAGGCTTTTTATTTTGGAAGCCTTTGCCCCCTTCCCCCCAGCGCTGCCAGCAGTGCCGCAGCCTCGGTGCCTTTGGAGCAACTGCACCCACGACCTGTGGATGCGGGGGAAGCTAAGATGGAAGTGCTTCTGATCTTGCACTTCTGGAGAGAGAGATAAAATATTTGAGGTATGGTGGGGAGGGAAGGGCTGTGCCCAGAAGAGGGTGTGGTGTACAGCGTCTCAGCTGCGGTGTAGCTGCATGCCCGAGTCATCCTTAGGTGGGGAAACAAATGGTGATTAAAGGCTGTCAGTTCTGATTTCTTTGTGTTCCATCTTCCACATCGATACTTCAGCTGCCAGGAAGAAGTTAACCTTGTTAAGGACTTGCTTTGCTTTGTGGAGCAGTAATTCTTGGTATGCCCTCGCCGCAGCCCTGACAGCTCGATACTGATACTCAGCAGCACAGCTCTTTGGAAGGGTCGGGTTTCTTGTCTGCTGCTGAGGAAGTTCTGTGGCAGCCACATGCAGCCACTCTTTACTGTTGTTTTAGGACCTAATTACTGCTCTGCTGCTCTTGCTTGGTGAAGAGGAAGCTGTAACTGGTACTTCCCTGCTTTGAAAGAAAAGGGAATTCTTAGAGGTTTTTTCCCAGGCTGGTGGTGTTAGTCATAATCACTGTTCTCCACAAATGGACTTATGTCCTCAGTTCCAGTGGATATTGGTCTCACTGCAAACAAGTGCTGATGCTATGGAGTTCACTTCCTCCTAGACAAAAAATAAAATTGTTTGGGGTTTTTTTTTCTTTTTTTTTTTCTTTTGATTTAGCAATGCCATTATATGCAAGGGTTTTTTTAGCAAGCCTGTGTAATAGTACTAAATCACTTCTCATTTTCCTGTTTTAGAACTTGGCTCCTCAGCCAAATATTTTTGTTCTTTATGTGCAGATGTTTTGCCACTTACTTGGGCAATACTTATTGTTAAAGCATTTAAGCGTTCTTAAATATCAATTTTAATCAATGTTTCATGCCTTTTCTTGCTGTGAGTCAATCAGTGTTTTAAGAACTGCAGGAAAAGGATGAGAATTTAAAATGCTCAGGCTTTTGTGTTTGTAGTGAGTATCCCTTTCTGTTTTCAAATTGTGCTTAGTTTGAGGCAAACTTGTATTGTGTAAAGACTTTTTGCTTGAGGCTCTTTATTAGGTGTAGGGNAGTAATACTTTTTTCAATACCCATCAGGGAGCAAATTGACACAAATATTTAGTGAATTTCCAAAGATGAACTCACTTCTTGCCAAATGTGTGTGGAAATGCTTTCAATATGCTCTGAAATCTCTGCTTTTAGAAACTGCCAATGCCCAGTCACTACTGTGTAATCTGTTGTGTAATTATACTGTGTAATTATTATCTGTAGGCACACTGCTCTCTATCGGGTCACTGTCTGCTCTTGGAGCTTCCACTGTCATGACTGTGATGATCTTAATGTCAAGTCAAAGACTCAGCAAGCTTCTCATCTTAATAAAGCTTCACATCCTTAAAATACCAGGGTTTTTCCACTCCTGCTTCTAGTTTAAATACAAGTACATAATTTGCAGAAGGAACTTAAGTGGGTTTTGTGTAATTTTCATGTTTTCCATTTCTGTTACTGGATTTGAGAATGTTGTAATAATGAGGTATTGTTCCTATGGAAAATACTGATCATGAACTCTTCCTTTAGGTTGCCATAAAAATAATTGACAAAACACAGCTGAACCCAACTAGTCTACAAAAGGTATGTTTTTACATTTGATCTTTCAACTGTATTATAACTTGTTCGCTTCCCCACCTCGTTCCATTAACCCTGAATGCCTGTGCTGGAGAATCTGAAGCATTGCATACCTTCGCACACGTCTGACTACTGTATTTAATAACTGGTTTTGTAACAGATATTTTTGACAACCCTGCAGTTGTTCAAGCTGAACTCATATGGAGCTGTAAACTGAGAAAACAGTGGTATTTGCCACATCCTTTGTCTCCCAAGCAGAGCTGACTCTGTAGAGAGGACATCTGTGGTTTGGTGTCATGCCCCCATGTCTCCTTTGTGCCAGTCACTTTGTTAAACTTAGAAATGCAAAACTTATGTTCTGTCCTCTTAAACTGGCCTTGAAAATACTGCCTGTGAACTGCAGGCCAGGCAGTATCTGTGCCTTTCATGTAGTTTGCAGCAGAAGTGATGCAGTTGTATGAAACAAATTGGGCCATGGCTATTCTGGTTTCTTCCCTCTAGCTCTGAATGTTTAATGTGCCGTTAGAGTTTTATCACCTTATCTTTTTAGTACAGAGTGATAAACCCTGCTCTTTCATTAAGCAACCCAGTCTGTTTGGGAGTCCGTGCAGGAAGTACATTTAAATGTTACTTTTACTTGGGACTTCTTTAACTCTGTCCTTTTAAGTGCTGCAGTCAAAGGATTTTTGTTTACTTTTGAGTACTTTGATAAAAACTCCCTTGAAATATTTCTGTTTAAACAAGAGAATATGCAGAATTTACCTGCAAACAAAATGAAAGAGAGTAACTAGAGTGAACTGGAGAATATACACATTTGTATTTTATGCAAATACTAAAAAGATCGTGTGACTAGGTTTTTAATCAAGATTAATGGTGCAAAAGTAAATTGGAAAAACACACAAGTTCTTATATTTTATGGTTTTGTTGAGAGGCAAAGAATAACCTGTAGAAGAAAGGCACCATCATCCATGCAGGTAGCAACTTTGTATGAGTCTGTAGATGGGGTAAAAGTAGATAATCTGGTTCCATTTTTCTCAGAATTTTTCTCAGTTTAGTCCCTGAGGTTATTGGTGATTTCTGGGCAAGCAGGGTGAAAATGAAGTGCAAATTAGGTAATATGATGGATTAGATAAAGTTGATTTCTGTGGCAGATTGCAACGTGGAACACCTAAATAAAAATGGTTGAATGCTTGAAGCACTTGAAAGCAAAACAAAAGCTGTGTGATAAAAAGGGAAAACATCAGGGCGTGGGAAGAATGGTCAGAGAGTACTGTTTTCAGGCCATGTTTTCAATTAAAAATGTAAAATCATCCTTCAAATGGTATTACTTGAGATTAAGCTCTAATGCCAGTTTGGGCTCATATCAGAGTACAATACAAACCTTTTACAAGTTACAGGTATTCAGTTGGTAAAGGCACAAGCTGGAAGTGTGCATGATGGACCTTTGATTACTGAGTTTCAGCCAGCTCAGTGTTGGCTCCATCTCTGTTGTAATTTAATTTTTATTTACAATTTATAAAATTAGATTATGAAGTGTGATTTGTAGTATGGTCTTGTGAAGCACTGCATTTCTTAACTGGCAGTCTGGAAGAATAGTACCAAATAGCAGGGTAGATATCAGATCAAACTTGTGGAGTAAAATTGCTAATGTGCTCTCCTCTCTAAGGTCATTTGTTATACAAGCACAGGAAAAAAATTAGCAAGATGTGTCAGTTTTCAATTCAAAAACTGAAAGCAGTTTTATTAAAATTAAATGCCTGCTTGCTGTAGGAAGCAGGGTGAATGCACAACACTGCTTGCCAGCTTTGCCTGACCAAGGCTTTTTATTTTGGAAGCCTTTGCCCCCTTCCCCCCAGCGCTGCCAGCAGTGCCGCAGCCTCGGTGCCTTTGGAGCAACTGCACCCACGACCTGTGGATGCGGGGGAAGCTAAGATGGAAGTGCTTCTGATCTTGCACTTCTGGAGAGAGAGATAAAATATTTGAGGTATGGTGGGGAGGGAAGGGCTGTGCCCAGAAGAGGGTGTGGTGTACAGCGTCTCAGCTGCGGTGTAGCTGCATGCCCGAGTCATCCTTAGGTGGGGAAACAAATGGTGATTAAAGGCTGTCAGTTCTGATTTCTTTGTGTTCCATCTTCCACATCGATACTTCAGCTGCCAGGAAGAAGTTAACCTTGTTAAGGACTTGCTTTGCTTTGTGGAGCAGTAATTCTTGGTATGCCCTCGCCGCAGCCCTGACAGCTCGATACTGATACTCAGCAGCACAGCTCTTTGGAAGGGTCGGGTTTCTTGTCTGCTGCTGAGGAAGTTCTGTGGCAGCCACATGCAGCCACTCTTTACTGTTGTTTTAGGACCTAATTACTGCTCTGCTGCTCTTGCTTGGTGAAGAGGAAGCTGTAACTGGTACTTCCCTGCTTTGAAAGAAAAGGGAATTCTTAGAGGTTTTTTCCCAGGCTGGTGGTGTTAGTCATAATCACTGTTCTCCACAAATGGACTTATGTCCTCAGTTCCAGTGGATATTGGTCTCACTGCAAACAAGTGCTGATGCTATGGAGTTCACTTCCTCCTAGACAAAAAATAAAATTGTTTGGGGTTTTTTTTTCTTTTTTTTTTTCTTTTGATTTAGCAATGCCATTATATGCAAGGGTTTTTTTAGCAAGCCTGTGTAATAGTACTAAATCACTTCTCATTTTCCTGTTTTAGAACTTGGCTCCTCAGCCAAATATTTTTGTTCTTTATGTGCAGATGTTTTGCCACTTACTTGGGCAATACTTATTGTTAAAGCATTTAAGCGTTCTTAAATATCAATTTTAATCAATGTTTCATGCCTTTTCTTGCTGTGAGTCAATCAGTGTTTTAAGAACTGCAGGAAAAGGATGAGAATTTAAAATGCTCAGGCTTTTGTGTTTGTAGTGAGTATCCCTTTCTGTTTTCAAATTGTGCTTAGTTTGAGGCAAACTTGTATTGTGTAAAGACTTTTTGCTTGAGGCTCTTTATTAGGTGTAGGGCATATTTCAGTGAGCAGTTACCAGGAGAAGCCTAATACACAGGTCAGGCTTGAGCTGGCTTGGGTCAACATCCTGTGAAAAGCCTCCTCCTTTAAGGGAGAAGGTGACCAGGAGAGGTTGGTGCTTTGCAGCTGGCACTGACTCACTTTTTAGCAAACTTTTTAAGTATTTTTAAAAATAATTTGTTACAGTCTTGTGATAGCTACTGCAGGAGCGCTTCTAGTCTGTCTTTTGCTGTGTTCAAAGAGAGTTAGCCCAAAAGAACCAGCTTCCATTGCTGGTTCGTTGGGGTTTTTTTATTCAGTTTTTTTGGCTCACAGCATTAATTAAATGACATTCTTTTCCTGTATCTGACATGGCTTACACTCAAAGGACCAGACCACAACAAAGCTGAAAGCCATTTGTTTGGCAGACTAAGGATGTTTGTCTTTGCCTGAAAACATTTGTAGAGCTCCTGTTGACGGAAAATGAGCCGTTCAACAAGCTGGGAGTAGTTTTTAATCTCAGTATTAGAAATTAAACTGATGAGAACTGTTTTCAGTTGTTTGTCTGCCTTTATAGTTTCACTATGACAAGTAAGTTCCTAAAACTAAGAAAATAATTTTCTATATTGAGAACCTTCATGTTACATTTTCTGATATTGCACCTTGTTCTGTGTTCCTGTGGGCAGGGAACCTCAGAGGTGTGAGGTTTTTTCATACCTGTCTGTTTGCAAAGTATTTTATTGTGTGATGATAGTTACTACATCATTTCCTAGAAGCTGATGCACATAATATTTTTGGGGAATGAAATCTGTAAAACCTTTATCCAGCATACTTTGGGAAAGTAGTATGATGTTTTATATTTTATTCCTCTATCAGAAATAGACTGCAATACATATTACAATGTCAGGCATTTGCAGATATCCCCTTCTGTGTCAAAATGCAACATAGATAAACTGACTAAGGGTGCACAATCTGAAGTGCATTTATCTAACTAAAATTACGCTTTGGTGGTGGTTGTATCCTATTCTTGAGTATTTTAATTTTTCATTTCCTCTGAGACAGAAATAGCCTGTTTTTTAAAAGAGCTTGTTCCTACTCACCCACTTGAACAAATGGCTCATAATGTAGAAACTGCTTTTTGACACGCTTCATTGGGGTTAGTGAAGTTAGTAGTCATTTTAGTGGACCAGGGTTTTGATGACAGTCTGACCCAGTAGGCTTTATGTGGGTATTGGAGGTGGAAGATAGCAGATATCAATTGAGAGTGAATTAAGCAAACTCTCTTCGAAATTGTAAAAACTGATAAGAGCCTTTCAGTTATATAAGCTGTGATTAAAAGTATTAATGAGTATTCAGAACATATTATGCACCAGTTTAGCTGAAATGAATGAAAAGCAAGAAAAAAATAGCTATAGATTCATCTGCTTTTAAATTCCTGATGATCAAGAAAGAGATGATGTAGTCTACCCTGTCTAATTACATATGAAAAAGCTCCAGAAATAACATAGTTTAAAAAAGAAAAGAAGGCAATTTTACCTCTCTAGAGGATAAAGAAAACGTGTGTGCAGAGGTTTTGAAACTATTTTGCATGGCCAATAATTTACTTGATCAATCAATCGTGATTCCATTTAAGCAGCTTGTCATCTAGCAAAGTGTCAGGCACAGACCTGGATAACAAGATAATGAAAAGCATTTGGAAAACTGTTGGTTTTTTCTCTGTGTTCAGCTAGTGTGCCAATCCCAGCTGTGGCTGTAGCAGGGAGATCCCCTGGGCAGTGCAGTGAGGATTGCTCCCCAGATGTTGGCATTTGCTGAAATTCTATGATTCTGAAATATCAGAAAGCAGAGAATGGTTAGAACAACCGGTCTCCAAATTGTGAATTTGTCCTATTGATTTATTTAAAATCCACCCCTTCCATTTTCTTTTTTTAATAAAAAATCAAAAAGGTGTAAGGATTTTGTTTGTCGACTCCTTGGTTGTTTTCTGGTTTTTTTTTCTAATGTTTCACCTTTTCTTTTTTTTTATGACAAAGTTTTACCTTTTCTTTGCTTTTATTGAATAAATACACCTACAATTTTTTGAGTTGTTAGTAATATGTGTAGACATAACAAATTTCTTCACTTTTTCTGAAATCTGACCTGAGCCAAATCTTCCAGCAGTGCTTTTTTTTCCTCACTGTAATTAACAATGATGTTATCCCTATCCCATATCTATAAAACTCTTGGGTTTTTTCCTGTCTGCATTCCCTTGGAGCTGCGGACTTCTATTCTGCCTCAATTTCTTTACATGAAGTTTAGTATGATCTGATTCAATATGATCTTAGAAAAGATCATATTTCTATTCCTGTAGAAATTTGTGTTAGGTTTCTAATAAAACCTCTTAATTACTCCCACTTTTTGAAGCATGCTGTTGGAAGATAATTGACACTGAAGAACATCAGCCCTCTGTAGTCTTGGGCTGGCATGGGTGAGCAGCAGGGGGAGAACAGCTACACACTTGACTGCTGTGTAGTGTAGTGCATAAAAAGAGAATTCTTTGGTTCTCTGAATACAGGAGTATTTGTGCTTCAAGTGTTTTGTACTAATATTTTATCTTGGAACTGCTTTTAATTAATCTGCTATTTGCCAGCTTTGTTCAAGGCAATGCTTTATATTGCCGTAGCGCTGCCTGTGGCATTTTTAGTATTACAGTTATGAATTTATGTATATCTTACAATAGCCTTTTGCAGAAGAGTTTTGAGAGGTGAAAATAATTAACAACTGTTCAGTCATGACTCTGCTTTCATTTCTACTTTGTTAAATGTCACTCCATATTTTCATTCAGTTGCAGAAGGACAGAGTTTGCTCTGTGTGGCAGGCAAAATTGAAGTCTTCAGAAATAGTTAGTCAAGCAAAGCCCTCTTCACACGGGTACTGGCAGTGGGGAAGGGACAGACAGTACATGAAACGTGACAATATCCTTACAATCAGTACACTATCTCTGGATTTAGGACAGGGGATATAATGCAGCTTGAAATGGGCAGTTGTCCGTCACCACCATCCTGCTGGGGTGGGCTAGAGACGGAATGCTTTTATATGGGGGAGTTGTGTGTTTAGTGAGATTTTTCACTTAAAAAATTCCTGTACCTTGTGTGTCAGGCAGGGTTAACACCAGTGCTTGCATAAAGGGAAGCAGCGTGATGGCGTCAGGAAAACACCGTTTGTGTTCTGCCCTATTAATTTTGGCAAGTTCATTCAGCGTGCAGCACTGTTCGGGCAGGCCTGAGGCTGTGTCTGGAAGTGAGTCAGTGCTGCTGTGCTGGCAGACCCAGGACTGGATGCTGCTGTGCCTCAGTTGCCTTGCAGGAATGCGTCTGAAGGGCTCAGGGGTGGCCTTGTCTTCCCTTCTCTCCTTAGAACTTGCTCCTTGCTGGTGTAGTTGGATGACATGATTTTTGCACAATATAAACAGCTGATTTTTCACCTGTGATCTGCTGTTTAGCAAAGTACTGAAGAATGCTGAATTCATACCAGTAACATACTGCAGTGGTCTTCTAGAGGTGTTCTGGTGGGGATTCACAAAAATTTGGAATGGTACTTTTTGTGAAAGGAGTGAAAGGTGTGTGAGATGTACTAGTCAGCAGGAAGCTAGGTGGGCTCACAATGGTCTTCTGACCCCAGAAGTCTGCAGACCACAGGGCTGAGGTTACTTCTTTCCTGAGCTGTCCAGAGTCCTTCCTGGATGTTTTCAGGTTTTTGAGGATTGATCTGTTTGGGAGGGGTGTTAAGCAGGCATTTAACTCTTCCTTTCAATAAGTGCTTATTTCATGAACATCACTGAAATGCTAATAATGTTTGCCCTTTAAATATATACATCAAAGTCATCAGTCTTTAAGGAGATGGGCTGTTTGTTAGTGATTTCCTTAACTTATTTAATGTTTTATGTTTCTTTCAGCTCTTTAGAGAAGTAAGAATAATGAAGATCTTAAATCATCCAAATATAGGTATCTTGTTTCTTTGACATTATTTCCATCTCTGAAGAAGTTTTAGCTTTTTCACTGTTAAGATTGCTGTGGCATGAGTTAAAAAGATCATTTTGCACTAGAGTGTGAATTTAATCTAATATAGCAGTAATAAATGGTATTTCAGAACTGTGTGTTTAAAAGAAAACAAATTCAACATTTTGATCCCTTTGCACAGAGCTGTTATTTGCATAGCTAACTGATAAATTTGCTCTTTTTGAGTATAGTATTGACTTTTGACTGAATTCAGGCATAAAAAATTAGCATATACACCAAAACCAAGAGGCGGTCAAGAGTTTTTTCAAGTTTGTACATTTGAATGATGTGGTACTCCTATGGGACTGTCAGCAGACTGGTAACTGATTTGTCACTACGTGTGTCAGTTCAGTGCACATACGTGGCTGTTGCTGATGCTCAAATCTGTGCATGTTCTGCTTAGTTTAGTTACGTTCCCATGTAACAGAAGCAAAGTATTATTTCTTGAGAATATGTTGTTCTGTATGAGTTGACCAAATGTGTTACAGTATTCTCTACATAGGAACGTTCAACAGGAAAAGCTTCTTTAGAATAAATAGTCTGATATTATCAAGTGGCAGGCAAACAGTTTGGGTATTTTTCTCTCACAGAATTCTGTGGGGGGTTAACATAATTCTGCAGCTAGTTAACTGATGACTAAATGTCTTTCTTTTCTAGTGAAGCTATTTGAAGTCATTGAAACTGAAAAAACACTCTATTTAATAATGGAATATGCTAATTTTT
>VYZR01017803.1:8822-20038 GCA_013400675.1 Oxylabes madagascariensis | reverse complement strand
ACCAGTAACTGACCTCTTAAGTACTTCACCCCCTTAATGGTTGAGAAGTATTTTCTTGTTGGTTCACAGGAGATGGCTAGTAACTGCCTTATTTCTTCACATTAGCTTAATGAAGAATAATGACATTCCATGTCATGAAGTAAGTTTTGTCATCCATATTCTGCTTCACAATTTTTAATCTCTTTTTATCTGAATTTTTGAAGATTTGGTTTTGTAACACAGAGGTCAGTAAATGCTTTCCCTTTTGCTTGGTCTCTGATTCAGACTCTACTAATGCAGTTTGTATTTTTAACAAGCTATCCTTAAATATCCTTTTAAATACACCTTAAAGGGATCCCTAGAATAAGGGGAGAAAGAAATTAACACCAATGTTTTTTGTATTGTTTCCTTCATATTTCATGTATAGGGAAACAAAATAGAGGACATCCTATTCAAATTGTATTCTGTTACTTTTATCAAACATACTTTTGAGGAAATTTTCGGTTGAAGTGTTTGCAGTTTTAATTATTGGCTAAATGTTCTTATATTTGAGCATTTTTACTCCTGTAATATCTTTGCAACATGCTTTGCTATCATTGAGCAGTAATTACTTATGTAGTTAGCCAAGAATGTTTGCTGCTGAAAGTTTAATTTGTTTTCTCTATTCATTTTCTGGTAGGTTTTCATTCCCATTTCTGTTTAGTGTATTCCATAGGGAACGAATACAAAAGCTTCCCCAGTAAATAACATAGAAAACACCAAGCTCCCTCTTCTTTAAATTAGTCTTTGACTATAACCAATTCTATTAAAAAGCTTGCAATCTAATGAAAAAGGGGAACAAATTAAGTTCTTATTAAAATGTTAGATTTCCCAGTCTTGCTTCTCAAGATTGCAGTACTTACTGGTCAAGTCTTACAAAGGTTGTTTATTTAATTTTTATGAGGTTTTTTTGGGTTTTTTACTCCAGTGTGGTACTCTTCAAACTTTCAAGCACATATATCCATAATTTATTTGCTACTGCTTCATAGCTACTTGGTTAGCTATGTGGAGGCAAGACTTGGTTAGGTGAGAAGGCATGCATGTAGATGTGCTTCAGACTGCTTGTTTTGGCTAGGAGTTTGAGAGAAGTTCTTGTCAGTACACCTGGGAACAAAGCTTTTCATCAGTGGTGGTGACCTACTATTTTTCAGCATTCTTTATGAATTACTTTTCATCTGCTGTTGGTAGGACTTTGAATCTTGAAGATGTGTCGTTCTCAGTGTAAGTCACTTTGGTTAAGGCTTTCCAGGACTGTTAGTCATTGCTGTGTTGCCTTTAGCTTCTCCAGTTCTTCGTGCTTCCTATTTTTTGAACTGTGATCCTAATGGAGCATAGAAAAATGAGCAATTAAACAGAGATTGCATCCAGACTGCAGGAAATGTCCTTCAGTGCTATTTATAATTAGTACTGCATATGAAATAAATGCCCAGTAAGTAGCTGATACTGTGAAATTTATTCCTACTCCTAAAGGGTACTGTCTTCAAACATAATACTTATCTGCTTGGGAGTGTTTTTTGGCCATCCTATGGCCTTCTCATAAATAAATGTATTCTGTGGGTGTAGAAGGAAGGTGAGTTTTTTTAAATAACTTTTTAGTTACAACTAGCCTGTATTCAGTTTGTCCCACAGATAGGTTCTGAGTCACTTAACAATCTTTTCCTTATCCTGTTAAACTGCTAGATCTGAAAATAAAAAAACTGCACAAAAAATCAGCTTTAAGTATTTTTTTAAGAAAATAAGTATCTGCTTGATCTTAAACGAATCTTTCTTCATACTATGCCTTCTGAGTTGATAAGCAGGTTCTGTGTTTTGCATGGACTTTCAGTACTACTTGTGTTTCTCTTTGAAATGTTGTAGGTTTTTAAGCTTTACTAGAAGAATTACAATTAAACGTTCAAAATTGTAATGTATTTTCTTTGTTAGGAGTATAGTTTCAAGACTACTTTGCTGCTTGTTCTTCTGACACATTTTTAAAGTACAAGTAAAACAAAACACTTTTATTTTTTTCAGTAGGCAAAGAGAAAAATTAAAAACCCCACACATAAGATGCTGGTTGTTTTTCCACGATCCACTCTAGAATCCTGTTATCCACTGTAGCAACTGCCTGCTGTAGCTTGATAGGGCTTCCAGCTGATAGACTTCTGTTATACCTAGAGAGGTTGTTCTGTCAAACCTAGAGCCAACTTGCTATTTATCTCATGTGCAGAAATTGGTTATTGATGATGTTCTTTTACTGGGTTGGTGAAGTTGCTTAGTCATTGCCAGAGGCTTAATTTGGGATTTAATTAATTTTTGCTCACAAAATCCATTGGTCTGTATGTGTCTATTTGCATTCTAACAGTGTGTGTTTTTCTCCCACTGCATATTAAACTACCTCATAGGCCTGAAATTTCCTTTATTGCCCTCTTATTAATGTAGGAAACATGGAACATGCCATTACCGTTTTTTGTGTTAGGTTGGTAGGATTGCGGTCTGTGCTTTTAGGAGCCATTTTACACTTTGTTTCTTTTTTCTTAAGCTTGGCAGTACATTGTATAGAAGAGGAGAAGAAACTGTTAGGAGGAAAAACTGCGTATCTATCCATTCAAATAAGCAGAGCTTTAGTAAATTGCATCGTCAGGTCAGATTTACTTAATGTGATGGAGCAGATATAAATTACAACGTAAGCCTTAGCTGTTGGCGCTAATTTTCATGTATATTTGTTACTCAAGAGGATGGGCCAGCTATACAGCAGGTACAGCCTTTGTGTTCCCAGCAAGACTGGGGAAAGACTTCCTTTCTCCTTGGGGCTCTGCAGGCCTCCTGATCCATTTGCTCAGGTGTAGTGCTGAACTGTGCTCCCCACCTCAGCTGTGCCACTGATACATGAAATGAGTGCTTCCTTGTAGTCCGTGTGGCTGTGGCAGAAACAAACTGGCTCCATTTTACACAGCTGGAATCTTCCTTTGGTTACCTTTGAACTTTAATTACTCTGTCATGTTGCTCTATCCAGTTCCTTCTTTTATTTCTGAAAGATCTGTGTTGGAACCAGATCCTTTTAGGATTTATTAGTATTGAGAACAGTGGAAGGATTACTTGGAGTGTGTGCTTTCATTTGTAGCCTCAATACTGAGTTTACCTTTTTAGCAGTGGTTTAAAAGAGTTGCTTGTGATCTGTGATGATCCCTTATGCTTCTCTGAAGGTGACCCATTTACTTGCTCCACTTCTCATACTTGTGTACCTTTAAGCAAACAGTGTTGCCCTTGCCGTTTATACAAGTTTATTTTTCTTAACATTTCTCTGTTGTTTCAAAATCGTTTTGAATTCCAGTTCTGCCTTACAGCATACTTGTGTGTTCAGTGAGCTCTCAGTGTTTTGTCTAACATGGAAAGTGCAGCCCTCTTCTTTCACTGCAAAACCTGTGGATGAGACAATATTTGTTAAATGAAATGCAGGTATGACGACCACCTGCCTACCTGTGCGGTGGTAACAGTAGTGCTGGACAGCATCCCTGAGCAGTCTGACAGTCCAGGAATGTCTTTGGGTCCCAATGGGTTTCTAATCTCCTATGTAAAGTTCTTGCTGCTGCAGGTAGGTGGAGTAACTCTGGGTAGATGTCCATAGCATCACTATTGTCACACAGCCTTTAGCTATGTGGACTTAGAGAAAGCCTTCCCTTGCACTGATCATGAAAACAGATTTATCAACTTCTACTGTATTTTCATACTGAAGTTGGCCAAATATAAACTTTCTAACGCAGATTTGAGTATTACAAAGCAGGCATTCTTTATTGCAGCGCTGGGCATTTGGAGGATCCTTCCACTATCCATTAGCTCTCCCTTCTTGCTTGATATTTATATATATTACTTTATTTACATAGTCACAGCCCTTATCAAAGTCCTTTTATTGTCCTTTGGGGTCTTCTTTAGAGGTCTTCAGTGTCCGGTGTCCTTTTCAGGTGGCTGTTCCTCAACCCCCACTTTTGAGTAAGTGTGATATCATTGTTTTGCTTTGTCAGCCTTTGCAAACCGGAGCTGGCATCCTGCTTGTGTTTTGCATGACTTCTGTTTGCCTAAGCTGCATCTTTTATCTACTTCTCCAAGGCTTTGTTGTTCTTTTCTCCTGTCTGTATCAAGTCCTTCTGCTCTTGTACTGTCTCTAGTCATTCATGCAGTTTCTGATCTTAATGCAGTCTATCTATCTCTATAAGGGCCCTGTAGCCCTTATAACTGTTTTACTTTGGTGTGGTGGTTTGACCAAGAAGTGAGTTTTCAGGAAGTTACAGAGGTTCGTCTACGTGAACTTCCAGGGGTTAAATATTGGAGACTTCCAGGGAACTGCCATTTACAGGCAGCTGAACAGGTAACAGGGCCGGTCCCGCTCCGCCGTGTGGCCCCTGGGCCCGGCGGCCCGGCCGGGCCTGCTGCCCCTGCTGGGGGGGCCGGGCCGGGACCGGTCGTGCCTCCGGCCCCCACTCCCACATCGATTGCCGGCAGAAAAAGGAGGGAGAGGTTGCATCTTAACAGGTAGCGAACTTANTTCAGAGACAGAAGAAATTTGTTGTAAACGAGAAGAAGCATTCTTAAACGGTGCCCCAAATGCGCTGAGAGGCCCATGAGTAGCCAAGGGAAAGGCTGCTAATGGGTGGGGACGGCACAATCTGCAAAATTCCAGGTGGTTGCTGCAGATTTGTGACATCGGGAGCCACCAGACTATTTTTTTTTTTCTCTTGTGGTAAATGTCTCAATGGGACACTAGAGAGGCTGCTCTCCCAAAGTGATAAAAGATTATGTTTAAATGGTGAAACTGACTGAAAATCATAGTTTTGTCTCTCTATGTTCGCTGTAGGAAAGTGAACAGTTGGTGGGGGAAGAAGAAGGGTTTTGAAGTTTCAATTTTTTTTTTTTCCTTTTTTTTCATTCTTTTAGTTTGTGTGTGTTAATCAAATCTATCTGTTTAAACTTTAAAGTTGGGCCTGTTTTGCCTTTTCCCTCCTAATTCCATCTCACAGCAGTAAAGACACTCAAACCACTACACTCAATTTGGCAAACAGGATTTGGCAAATGTGAAACCACTACATTTGGAGAGGTTAGAGTCTTTGTGGTTTGCTTGTTTGTTTGTTTGTTTTGGTAATTAAAAACTCATATTAAAGAATGAAGTATTTTAGAATAAGACTCTGGCAATTTTAAATGCCAGTATTTATAACTCAAATTAATGTAAGGCAAATCAGTTGTAATAAGGATTATTTTACCTGTGCTACAGGCTAATTACAGTAAAAGTATGTACAGAAAATCTTTAGCTGTTTTGTGACTGCACTGACTTCCTTGTTGGAAAAGAATTGTGTGGAGTCATAACACCAGAAGTAAGTGTCATTAAATATGCACAGTTGGTCCCAATATTGGACAAGCTGTTGACCGAGTTCCAGCTCTGAGGAAGAACACACCTTCAGGTCAATTGTTGCATCACCAGTGAAAATGAGTAAACCTCATTTAGTGGGTCATGCAAGCAGGAACAAACTGGGCAGGTGATCAGGCAGCATTAAAGGCCACTTGTGTCTCAGTACTATGACCCAGCAGGGGTTGTAGCAAATAGTTTCATTCCTGGTGGGGATATGTTTTGTATTGTAGTTTGGCTCCAACTTGGCTGATCTGTTATCCAGGAACCTCTACCTACTGTGGGAAGAAGATGCTGTCAGTCTAGTGATCTGGCAGCATTTTACTACTTTTGGAAGTCCCAGTTTTCAAGCCAACATATATTTAAGGAACTCTAATTTGGAAAAGAAATTCCTGTGAGTAATGCCTGATGACACATCTTCTTTTATCTCTTCATTTCCTGAGTACTAAGAATAATATTTTGTGTGTGATGATTTTGAAATCTGGACTGTCTCAGTCATGTCCCATATTTAATGCTGCTTGTGAAATGGACAATGTGAGGTTAAAAGAACAGTGTCTTTTGAAAATGCTTTGGATACCACTTAGGTGATGACTGAGTTTTGGCAGTGGCTGCCCAATTAAGAAATCTGCTGCAGTGCCTTATTTAAGGGCAGTGTAATGAAGTGAGGAATTAGGATTTAATGCAAGGGAAATGTGCAATGTGGGTGGGTCATGCAGATGGATTTGGGTAGGGTGGTGAAAAAGGTTTCTACAGTCACAAAGACTAAAATTGCAGTGGTGGTACTTGCCTGTTAGCAAGCCGGAGACATGTTAAATCTGATCTAAATCAGTGCTCATTTTTTTCCTCAGATGAAAATGGCTACTTATGAAAGGCTGGAAGATTTATGGGGGTGTCAAAACATATGGCAGATGGGCTGGATTAGGACTCATGAGTATGGTAATCCAAATCCTTTCTGCCAAGCATTACAGAGAATCTCTTCTGCTCCTGGGCTGCACTGAATGTACACAATCAGATAGAGTAGCACAGGCTGTCAGGAGGCTCAGAAGAGTTACTAGTGAAAGTGCTTGTCTGAGCAGAGTTCATTTTGAAAGCACTTTCTTTGCAGGCAAAAGTCTACTGGGGAACTGGCTATATTATTCAATTTTAATAAATTGCTGGAATGATATTCTTCCAACGCCTTAAAGAAAGTGAAGCCAAAATGTATGCTAAACCTTTCTTATTATCTGTAACTATATTAGCACAGAGGGATAAAAGCTATGCAACCGTCATGAGTGTTGAGAGAGGAAAAAAAGGGTAATGAGTTTGTCTTTCCCTTCTAGGCCGATGCTATCTGTGAGATTTGAAAACTAAAAACTAAAAAAAAAAGAAAGGAAAAAGATGTCCTACTTTAAATTGTGGTGTCAGATGTTTAAGTGTTAGGGACAGATTTTTCTTGCCTCTAGACCGAGCCTCCTCTGAAATCTGAACATTCACAATGTTACACAGGTTATTGCTAACAGTACTTAATATGTAGTTAATTTTAAAAGGTTGTATAGCTACTGGCTATTGAAAAGATTCATGTGTGAAATCTGGGGAAGAATGCAAACCATTTGTGTCTGAGGCAGCAATAGGAAATTGGCACTTCGCTCCTGTGGTCAGTTAACTGAGTTTAAGAATCTACCAGAGCTCAGTCTCCAGTGGACTAAGGCCTTACAGCATGATACATTGATATGCTGGGCTGGTAAACCTACTCAGATATCTCTGAGGTCCATGAGTGAATGCTTAGATATTTCATTTGAAAATAATGTAAAATGCTTAAAAATAGTAAAAAAAGTTTTTTTACAGCATGATACAGAAACCTGTATACGGATAATCTCTGTTCTTTGTAAAGCCTACTAGTGTGAGGATACAGATATTGCAGACCTTAAATGTAAAGCTTAAAAGTGAGGCTGCAAATAGTTACTCCAGCAGTGAAGATTGATTAGCTCTGAGCTACAGATTGTTAACATTTTTGGGATAGGAGCAACAGGCAAACTTCTAATTGTTAGTATTTGGTTAACATATGAGGAAGATCTAAAAGTTTTTAGAAGGTTTCACTATTATCCATGAGGAGTAGCATATCTGCTCTCACATACTTTTGTCTGAGGACTTTGTAATGTGAACTTTCTTGGCATTTAATTGGACAGTGCAATGGTTAGGACTTTAGAAAAGTGATATTTTCTTCCGGTTGTTAAGTAAGTATTAACAAAATAACAAAGCAGCCTAATCAGTCCATTAAAGCTCACTTTTCATCTGTTAATCAAGTTCCACTTCCTTAGTATTTGGGATATCTTAATCTTTCAAGTGGTATATAGCCTTCCAGAAAAGCCTATTTCTAACTCAAACAAGAAGGACCATCTTTCACTTCCTAACTTCTTTCTGCCTTAGCAGCCTCTTCATAAGATTCATAAGAGGGATGTATGAAACAGCAAATTGGTCACATTTAACATTTGAGAGTTGTTTATATGTATGTTTGAAGGAAGTGAGTTTGAAAATTATTTAGCCAGAAGGGTGGGCAAAAAAAATTTCATGTAGAAAAATAGGATGAGAACGAAAGGACAAGTTGAACCAGGGACATGAGGTTTTACTGTGAGGACATATATGCAAATCCATGAAATCTTTTTATTCCAAATATAAACTTAGTTGGGAGTTTCAGTAATAACCAGTTTACAAAGCTTTATAACATTAAAAGCATTTAAATAGTTTTGGCAGGCATGGATGAAACTATATGTGAAGTGAGTTGTGAAGTATTATCCAGCTTACAAATAAAAATAAGTTGTTCTAATAGGCTTTCTGGGAGATGTAGTTATCATGATGTGTAGATGAGGGCTTTGATTGATTATATTATCAAAACATTGTGGATTATCCAGGATGTAAAAAGCTAGTAAATCAAACTGATATTAATATGGCAAATTAAATCTGGACCCAGGCTTTGTTTTATGTATAAAAAGTGGCAGCTTTTTTAGATGTTTGCAATCCAAGTGAATGAATATTTCCATTATAAATTTGTTTGTTCCCTCCTAATGCCTCCATTAAATTCCATAACGTAGCATAACTGAATGAATGAATCTGACATTTAATATTTTAAACTTCATAAGGCAGAAGTCTATAGAAAAGTGAAAAGGTATAAATTTCTTCCTGATATAAGATAAACAATAAGTTATCATTACTAGACTGTGTCTTCTTAGTAGAACATCAGTAAACTGTAGAAAACTATTAGTAATTCACCTAAAATGGAACAATCATCTGTAATTCATGATATCAAGGGTTGATCCTACCCATAAAGGATAAAAATGAGTTGTTTTGTAGAAATAAGATAAAAAAATTCTACTCTGAGGTTCTGCTTCTGAATAACTACGTAAACACTGAAGAATCATCCCAAGAATGTATAGTGTGAGATGGAAAAAACAAACCTAATAAAATGAAAAATGATTGACAAATATTTCTTTTTAATAATGGGGAAAAGATTATCAAAGCACTTATTCTGTATCTGGAACTCTTTGGCAGATAGGTTTTCTTTCTTTCCTTACAAAAGGTGTCTGAGAAATTGAAATATAAAAATACATATATTTTAGCTTCTACATAGAGAGAGGGTAATGTAAACCAGATTTCATTTAGGGTGCCCATGTAATTGAGAGCAGAACTTACCCAAGAAGCAGCTCCTCCTGGAAAATGTTCAGTTATTGCATAAATATGTGCAAATTCTTGTTGCTAACATGATGATATTGGTAGGTGGAGTCAGCTGCCTGCTTCCCATAATGTTATTTAGATGCATATGAAGATGTGAAAGGTTTTGGAGCGCTTATTATGGTGTGCTTGAAGAAAAACCCCCAATGTATTGTTTGGCTCTCAGATCACAGAATCACGGAATCGTTAGGGTTGGAAGGGACCTCTGGAGATCATCCAGTTCAAATCCCCCTGCCAAGGGTCACCTAGAACAGGCTGTACAGGAACAAATCCAGGTGAGTTTTGAATGTCTCCAGAGAACGAGAAGCCGCAACATCCCTGGGCAGCCTGTTCCAATGCTCTGCAACTCTCAATGTAAAGAAGCCCTTCCTCATACTGAGGTGAACTTAACACAAAAGCTTTTTATGTTTTATGGAAAATGAAGTCGGACTTTGAGTAGTAAGTAGATCTGAAGGCTCCAAGTGATCACTGTCGTTAATAGATAGGAGCTAGGAGACCTAAATATGGAATCTGTGTCTGTTTTCCTCTCTTGCTTTCTTGGAAATTTTAATCAGTTCTCTTGTGAAATGCCTCGGGGGAGACTTTGATTAAGATAAATAGAACTGGAACATCCTTTAGACTTTAAGTCCAGCTAAGGCAAACTGGTGTTTTGGTCACAGCCAGAAACAGAGAAGGGATTTGGGAGGTTATGTAGGAACTAATGTAAGATTCCATAAATTCTTCTAAAATAAGAGTTTCCAGAGCATTACATGACTAAATCTTAAGCAAGGACTGACAGCCCTAAAATATCTGAAGGCTTGACTCTGATGCATTCTTGATACAGCTTAAATGAGAGAGCCAGTTCCTTTAGTCTGTAGTCAACAATGTACTCCAACATGGCATGATCCAAATGTCAGAGACGGAGATCTATTGTGCTTGTTTCCATTACTGAAAAAAAATTCTGTCTGATATTTTCTTGATTCTTTTTTGTATATAATTTACTCAACTAAATACCTAGTGTTGATTTATGCTATTTTGTTTTTTTTCAGAGACAGAATTTGACCCTGCTCTTCAGCATTGGTTTATTGACCTCCTGGGGAACTGCACTGCTGGGTGTTCGCTTATACTGGATGGGCAACAAGCCCCCAAGTTTTTCTAATTCTGACAATCCAGCAGCTGACTCAGACAGTTTTCTCACACGTACCCTGACCTTCTGTTACTTGCCAACCAAGAACCTCTGGCTGTTGCTGTGCCCAGATACCCTCAGCTTTGACTGGTCTATGGATGCTGTGCCTCTTCTTAAAGCCGTCAGTGACTGGAGGAATCTACACACTGTGGCCTTTTATGCAGGACTCCTCCTCCTTGCCTACTTCAGCTTGAAGGCCTCCAGCAATGAGAGAGAATGCAATGGGAAAACTGTAATGAATGGCAAGCAAAATGCTAATGGGCATAGCTGCCACCCAGAGATGGAGTGCAAGACACTGGAGGTGAAGTCAAGCTTAACATCAAAAGAAGAGAATGGCCTAAAAAAGCATGAAATTCAGAAACTGCAGCTTCCTTCAACCGAGAACATTGTCATTCTGTCTCTCTCTTTGCTAATAGTGCCCTTCGTTCCTGCCACAAACCTGTTTTTCTATGTTGGCTTTGTAATAGCAGAGCGTGTACTGTATGTTCCTAGTATGGGCTTCTGCCTGCTGGTTACAGTAGGTGTCAGGGCCCTTTATGTCAAAGCCCAAAAGCGCTTTCTGAAGAACTTGGTTTTTTGTTCCACTGCTGCATTAATTGTTTTCTATGGACTCAAGACTGTTGTCAGGAATGGGGACTGGCAGAATGAGGAGATGCTGTATAGGTCAGGGATAAAAGTGAACCCTGCTAAAGGTAATTTTTGCTCTTTATGGTGAATGCTTTACTTGTTCCTGTCTTTGCCTTTGAATTGTTTGATTTTACTAGCTACATCTAAAGAGGATACTTTAAGAAATGTCATTTCAAGTTGCAGTGGTATGTCATTAGTAAAAAAATGGAGAAAAGCAGGAATGTGTTTTGATTAGGTGTTACTGGTTTGGCATTAGCATGGAGAAAAGGAGACCCTAAGGTAAGGGGATACTTTCTTTTTCAGTGGTATTAGTTCTGTGTTTTGAAA
>VYZR01017802.1:38249-51784 GCA_013400675.1 Oxylabes madagascariensis | reverse complement strand
TTTTCATCTTTTATTAAAAAAGCCCTCCCCCATCACATGCAGAATTTAATTTCTTGGACTCTTTACTGTTTTCAGAAGGATATGGATGGTTTTGCATATTTGCTTCTATTTCTTTACCTTAAATCAGCTCTGGACACTGGTCTCATAACACTGCTGAAACAACTCTCAGCCTTTCTTAAAATAGAAACCATATAGAAAGAATGGTGTCAGGCTTCCTCCTGATACTAGCAGTAGAGCGATGGGTCTGAAGAAAACATTTCTAGCTACTTAGATAGAGAAATTTGATAAAGATGACAGATTTAGATGGCATGGTGGTGCAGGTTATGTNTGATAGCTACATAAATAATAAAATAATCGGAGAGAAGCAAGAAACTGACACTGAGAGGATTTCTTTTAAATACAGAAACCAGGAGTATTTAATTTATCATGGCCTAACTATGCCAAGTAACCCATATAATATAACAATCAGAAAATTGGGATTTAAGACTACCTCTGCCTCTGGAATTGTTTTAATAGGATAAAATCAACCCAGACAAATTGTCTAAGAAATAGAAGTGGGAAAAGAGACAGAAGTTAATAGATAAATCACTATGTAGACACGGGTACAAAGACTTCAACCTCTCCATATATTGTTGTACTGACAAAACAGTTCTGCTTCACCTTTCAAGTCATCAGTTTTCACTCTGTTTACTAAAACACTGCAGGGAAACGAGGATTTACCTTTTACTTGCATGTTAAACTGATGCCATTAATTGCTACAGTACTGCTACTGTAGTGCTGCGTTCAACTGTTCTTCACATCTGTTACCTACTTCGAATTGTAGCTTTGTTTCTGTATTTAAAAGAAATCCTCTCAGTGTCAGTTTCTTGCTTCTCTCCGATTATTTTATTAGTTATGTAGCTATCACATTCCCAACAGTGGAATTTGCTTCATAAACACTAACTGACATGTTTTTTCCATCACTGACTGCTTTCAAAATGTTGGACTTGTGAGCTTCCTGGCCTGATACTCCTCTGTGGACCCAGCATATTCCAGGGAAAGAGTCTTCAGTTCAGCCTTTAGCCTGGAAATGGATAATGCATCGGAGTATCAAAGAGTCATCAGGTTTTGGTTTGTTGCTATTCATAGTACTCTGCATAAATTATTTGGATGAGGGTACTGGAAATAAGAATTCAAAATCATCAGATGGTACTAAAATCTAAAGAACAAAATAATGTAATGATAGTAAGTAATTGGGCCATAAGAGGACATTTGCTGATTAAAAAAGGCAAATGAAAAACTAATTATTCTAGGAATAAAATATTTTAAACAGCCAGATGAGACAGCACAGTAATGAGAGAAAATCTTAAATAATGTGAGGGAATCAATATGATTCAACTAAACATTGGAGGAAAGGTTTATATCCCTGCTGTTCAAATTTCTTGAACTGGTAATGTTGGAATTAAAAAAGAAGTATGCTTTAATATATACTGTATTTATACTCGCATTTCATCCTACGGGTAGGATGTATTTGTATTACAGAGGTGTCTTAAAGCCCAAAAGGAAGAAAAAGGCCATTGTGGAGCAGACAGCCAGGCTTAGAAATGTCTAGTCAAAATAGATGAGAGAGGTATAAATATAAAAGGTGATTTGACAAAAGTGAGTGTTACACTTGAGAAAAAATGAGGATGGAAATCCAGTTTTCCCTACTTCTAGTCCAGTCAAATGTGCCTCCTGCATTTGAGTGGCCTAAATGTGTGGCCCCTCATTTTAACTGGGTGAAGAAGAGGAAGATCTTGTGTTCCGTCGATAAATGTAGGTAACACCAAGACGACCATGACACACAGCTGAAGTGCAAAGAGTAGATTTATTCCATCATCTTGCTGGCTGGAGGATTCAAAAAAAGCAAGTAGACACATAACCTGCTAGGCTCATATTAGCAGGGGGAAAACATGGTGAGACTGAGTCCTGCCTTACATATCAAAGGGGGCCTGGAATATGTGCAAATCTTCACTGGGCTGTGCTTTACAATCATGCACTTCTTATCTCCTTTCCCTGCTTACAAAGAGGCCCCAAGCCTATAAGAAAAATGTTTTTAAGTCTTTCACAGTTTTCTGTTATCTTGTGAGAAAATTTCACTTCTTTAGTTGACAAAAACCAACCAAAACAAACAAAAATACATTAATTCTCTGTCACTGGTTTCTAACATCTCCCTAGTGCAAAATTGGTCTCTGAATGAAAACAATTCTAATCCAATTTATTTTTCTCTCTTCTTGTCAATCTTCTCTTTTCCAACCCTTTCCTCCCCACAGATCTTCAAATTCATTTCCATTCATGAACTCTGCTGCTATCCTTGTTTCAAATACTTAAACATCATTAGTCTTAGAGTACTGGAAGGAGTTCCTTCCTAAAATCACCGATTTAAAGGATATCTCTTGCTCCATTGATATTGGGGCCTGTGAAGTTAAGCCCGTAAGGAGGAAAGATATTTGAATAGTTTTGATCTCATCAATTAACAGGAAAAACTGCATTTCACAATTTCTTTTACAGTAATCAGTCATGAGTAATATACTCAAAGACGCATAAATGTTATATGATCCTAATTTTCAGACTGTATTTAAAAGACTGCTGTGGTGTAAAGATTAATCCCAAAAGGTGCATCAAGATAGAAGAGCAAGTTGATTATCAGTAAATTCATTCAGCAGGGCTTGCACTTTTATCATTTATCTTCTATGAATTGGTGAGTTGAAAATATTGAAACTTGTGAACTTAAAATGTTACGGTTCTTTGAAAAGCAGCTCTAGGAAAACTATTAGTAGTTTAAGCTGCCCAAAATGCATATACTTAAAAGAGTATACTTAAAATGCCTAGTAAGCTAGTTCCCAGATATCTAAGTGTCTATGAGACCTGATTTTAAATTACTTTTGAAATGCAACTTTGACACACTGTACAAATAGAACAATCATGGCATACAGCAATATTACAATTCTGAGTCCTTCTGGGCATTAAGTGCTTTTAAGATATAAGAAAATTTGAGACAGTTAGTAGGCATTTTTGTTGACCATTGATACAAAAAGGCAGAAGGTGCTGTGAACAAACATTTCACTTGGCAGTCCTAACTAAAATTACTTAGACATGCTCATAAAAAAAAAAAAAAAAAAAAAAAAAATTTTAATTTGCNAAAAAAAAAAAAAAAATGCTGCTACTTAGCCACAAGCTAAGAGAGTTATTTGTGGAGTATTTACAAAAGTATTCTAAGTTGCTTTACAAACTCTACTCAATTCTTGGAAGTACAGAAACCATTTAAAAACTGGCTTATTTGTGCTTTAAAGACACTTGATGTTTGAAATTTTAGTTCTGGCACTCAGACTAGTAATTAAAAATGTACTAGGTTCACAATCAAATCACCACCTGACTGTCCAAGAACAGCAATTCACTTTTCCTTTTAAATGAAAATACACAAAAAACTTTATCACATCAAGAATGGTTGTGCAGAGAAAGTCACTTGATGTTAGAAAGATGTGTGTCAAGACTTACAAATAACTTTGAACTTATGTTTAGTTGCAAAGCTATAACTACTTTCAAATCCAAGTGAATCTAAAAATGAAACTAATAGAACTATTCAAATACCAGGCTAATTAAATAATTGAGAAATATGGTTGCCGGCTAACTTTTCAGAAAGGTTAATATGCTACTTAAAATTCTATCTGAATTTGGTAACACTAAAAGAAGCACAAACCTTTACATATTTAAGTGAATCTAAATTTCATTTACCAGACCTTTTTCATACCTGCCTTGCGATATTGATACATTCTTGAGTCTGTTTAAACTCAGAATTCAGAAATTGCAAATCTGGCTTTAGATTAGCAATATAACCTTGTTATGCTGAGATACCTACAAAGACTAAGGATATCCAGGTCAGCAATTGTGAAATGTTTTAAATAAGCTTTTTTTTTCATTCTCTTGTAATAACCTGGGCCCCCCCCTCTACCTTCTGAGACTTACTTTGTCTGCAGCTACCTTAGCTTCTCTCACTCGTACATCTACTTCCATGTTTTATTCTCCCCCTGCAGCCAAACCATCCATGGTATTTCATCTGTATGCACCTGTTGAAGCCTTTGCACCACCAGCACCAGAAAAGTGGCTTAGGCTCCCAACAGTCTACTCCCTACCTCCAGACTGCAGATTTTAACAAGATTTTTTTGCACAGCACTTATCCCAGCTCTGAAATTCACTGCAGGTACACAGCATTCCCCCACAGATCTCTTCAGTCTTCCTCTCCAGTTGCTTCTCTCTTCTTTCTGCAGTGCTGTATCCCATGGCCTGGCATCACAAGCTGTCCAAGTGCAGCCCTGGCCCAGAGGATGGTGGGGCTGCCCTGGCCCTTGGCTTCATCTCACTGCAGAGCAGGCGAGTGGTCCCCCCCAGCTCTCCAAATGATGTCACATATGTGAGGGCAAGCCACTTGAACCATAACCTTTGGCCTTGTTCCCAAATGCCAAGAGGGCTTTTTATGTGGTTGTATAAGAGGAGAATGCTTTATGAGTTAGGAGAAGAGAGTAGAGAGAGACCAGGGGACGGTGAGCCAAGACACAGAGAAAGGAGGAAAAGAAAGAATGAATTTTTCTGAGGTTTTATTTGCAGGAATGTTTCCCTGAGAAACAGAGACCTAATTACAACAGGTTTTTATTTAGTGTAATGTTACCAAGCTTCAGCTCTACTAGTAGGGCAACTACACAGAGACACTGATGGCCAATCAGACCCTTTCACAATTACATTTGCAAAAAATACATACTTATGTAATTGTATGAGAGAGACAGTTCTGAATCCATAAACGGACACACTTTAAAAAGGTAAATATATAAAGAGGAAACAAGAAACCATTGTGAGACCAATTTGACACAATTGGGAAGAAAAAAAAAACAACAGCAAAGGTTTGTTCCTTATTTACATCTTCTTAGAGTGGAAATTTTGCCATTAATTACCAGCAAAATTAGATGTGGCTCATTAAAATACAGCAGGTGATCAGTATCCTTTGTTTGCAGAAGTTGCTCAGTACTTGAAAGGCATGGATGCATAAAAATACGACCTATGCTTAAAGAGCTGAGGTCTGGAAGGAACAGAAAGTCAGGACAGAGGCACATGAACCAAATAAGGACTGAGAAAATGTGTTGCTGAGGATCAAGGCTGAAGTGCACTAATAAGCTTGGCAGACAGATCATGATGAACACAGGATGCCTATTCACATAACACTTGGCTTAAAGCAAAGCATTAGTTCCTCCCTTCCATAAACACTGAATTTCCTCTTAAGTTCTTATGTCTAAAAACAAATGTTTTCAGAATGAAACTGTGTGTATAAGTTTCAGTTAGGGTAGAGATTATTTACATAAAGCTGCACTTTATGAAAGTTCAAAGAAAAACAAGCTGTAAAAATAAAACTGTGAAATTACTTTTCCAAACTGTTAGAGTAATCTCAACCTTTGTGATAATCTTAACCTAGTATTATTTAAGCAATAATACTTTAAAAATACTATGCCAAGGGAGAACATTAAATTAATGCCTAAGACACAAATTTATCCCTGTATAATCCTGTTGTTTGAAAAGTAAATGAAACTCAACAGTGATAGGTTTTAACAAATCAAGAATTATGGAAATAATTCATAAAAATTATCATATCTAAAAATTGCTTTCTTTCAAAGCTTATATGCAACTGTCCAACTTGCCAGATGCCTGGATATTCCCTGATTAAATAATAAATGTGCATTACTTCCAAACAGATTTTATAAACCTGGTAAGCACTTTTGAGTGGTAGAGGTGGCCCTCTGCAAAGTCTTAGGGTTTTCCTACAACTTTTGTGAGCAGATTTCTGATGTCTTGTCCTGGGTAGTATTTTTGGCTCTTGTGCAGAAAAAAAAATTATTATATCTTGTATGTCTGTGTACCGTTTCTCTTTTGGCAGAGCTGTGTGAGAAATCTAAGGGGTCCCACATTGCCATACCCTTGTATAGTGGAGCAGGAAACATTTCCTCCGTGCCCTCCCCACAGCCTGTGCCAGAGGTGACATGAGAGTAGGTGCCTGTGAACTCTGCTGACTCCTGCACAGACCTGCAGCTTCCTGATCATGGACAATACATTCAGACCTGAGGGATGGAGTGGGTGATTTGTGATAATGTGGTGATTTTGGAACTTTCTGGAGCATTTTATCTTTAATTTCTAATAAGGTGAACCACAAAAGAAGTACCATATGAGGAATTTGTAGTGCATACTGGCAGATGCTTTATTCATTGCTGACAAAATGTGCTGCCAGTAAATGTTTCATTAAATGTTCATTTGTGTTATAAACAAGAAATTTTAAAGACACAACAACTATGAAAGAGGAAGAGAGGACATGGACACAACAGACTTGGAAAAAAATATCTACATAATAGGGAATGATATCAAAACCAAAGGTAAGTGCTGATATCACACCAAAGCCTTGCTGTGAAACTCAGGAATGCTACTGGAGCATGTTGTTGGCCTGAAGTAGATCTCAGGATCCTGCACTCTGCTTCTAGATATGCCAGTCTCTTAGAGGAGTCACTTACACTTTTCAGCATTAGTTTCTCTCTTTATCTTCATTAACAATAATTACATTTTTCTCCTGTAACTTTGTTAGTCTTTCTGATTCACACTGTGTAAATTAAAAGGAAAAAAAAATCATAGAGAATACAGCAGTATTAAATCATCAACTAATTCAATCTCTTTCTCTGAGTGAGAATAGACCTATGGAATTTCAGATCATACAGCCTTAAAGGCCTGCAGTGGTAGAGACAATTTCTCCAGGAAAACAATTCTAGTGTTTATTTATACCAGCCATAGGAATACATTTCCTAGAGGCTGACATGAGTCTCGTCTAATCTACTTTAACATTATTATTACTTTTTCAAACATCAGCGTGAAAACAGGTGGTAGCTTTCACCTCTTGCAACAACCTTAAAAAAATCAATCTGCCTTGGCATGCTTTCTTTCTGGACACAAAAGACTCTTCTCTCTGACAATGTTTTCTGGATCCATGGTGACCAACCGTGCTCTCCCATGGAACTTTTGCAAACAAAAGCCTCTGAAATATGCCAAACTGTAATTCAGCTGAGCTTTACAACAGTGGCACACTTTCCAATCCCTCCTTTGGATCAATAAGAGAAACATGGAAGAATACCAGATACAGGACTGATCCTGTGGAGCTGTCTATTCAATACATTAAATTCTCATTTTGACATGGTCCTGATGGATGACAAGAATTCTCTGGATGTGTCCTACCAGTTCTGTAACTGCCCTTATCGTGTCACTTGATGCAGATTGGTCAAAACATGAGGACAAAAAGGTGTAAAAACACTTCCCAGAAGCCTTTTTCCATATTATTCTTGTTCCATTTAATAACCATATAAAGACTCTTCATTTTACTAGTGCACTTTCTGAATGATTACTTATTCTTCATGTCTCCAGCTAGTGCCATTTTGCTCTGTGCTTTGGTCCTTCTGGTTTCATTTCTGATGCTTATATTACTGTTTTACACCTACCTTTAGTAAATTGACAGAACTCATTCTTAGCTGCCATTTTATTTCAACTTGTCATCAAGCTCATAATGCAGTCCCACTAGTTTCTCACTACATTCACCTACATTTCTATGGGAAGAAACAGAAGAGCAAGGGAACCAAAAAGATGTATGGAAAACAAGCACAGTAAAATAAGCTCAAAAAAGAGACTGACTCACTCCACATTATGGAGAAAGGAGATCAGAAAAGGAATATTTAGCTACATAGGAGACAGGAATGATGAACATCATCATGGATGTTTTTTCCACACATTCCAACTTTATCTCATCACTGTATTCATTTATTTAATTACAGTACTTACATGTGAGTGACTTTGCTTAAACTGTTGAAGGAATGGGCCTCCAGACTCTGAAGTGTTTCGTCTATAGAGATGTAACTAAACGCCAGCAAACAGAAAAATAACAGGTCTCAGACACTGGGAAGCCACAGCTAGTGCCCATCATGCCACTTCATTTGTTTTCTCATTATTTTTCTCATCCAGCTATGACACTCAGAAAGAGCCTGAGTGCAGGATTTAAATCAGATCAACACTTGGCAGCAGCCACAAGGCCCTCTCTCAGCCCTTATTTTCTTCCTTGTCCCTCTCTCCACCTTTCTTTGCTTTTTTCCAACCTCAGTATCCCCTGTATTACTGCCCACAAGCTGCCCCTGTTGTCCTGTGCTGCTGATGGACAGCAGCTTGGTGACACGTGAGGCACTTCAGGAGAGCACAACCAGGAGCAGGTAAGGCAATGGAAACTGAGTTGAGGCTGTGCTGTATCAGCCTGGGGAGCACAGGAGGTACAGATACATGCGAGGTGTGGGTGGCACTGGCTGTGGGAAAGCAGTGTGCACAGGGGAATCGTGCTTTACATGGGGCTGCTGGCAGAGAGCACTCTGGGGATGCTCCTTTGTGTGGAGAAGCTGTGGAGAAAACACTTCGAGGAGCTACAAACCGGGTGTTTGTGAGGTGCTCGTGAATGTGACCCCAAACCATCATCCTAAACCCAGAAAAAATGTTCCTTATCCTTGACCTTCAAAATACTGAATGTTCAATATGTCCTTCAGTCAGAAGATAACACCAGGTGAAGTCCTGTTGCCAAGATTTAGTGTATTTGCATTAACAGTGGAAACCAGAAATGTCTTTTGCATTTGAATAGCCTATAAAACTTTTTTTATTTGGTGATGCCTGACAGGAATTAGCTTTGCAATTAAGCATGTAATTTTTTCTTAAATTCATATGGAAAAGCAGCATGGGGAAAAAATCTCAACTTCTGACTACCAAGAGTACATAGACATGCATTCATCTAAGATAAATTGTAGCTCTAAAATTTTTGTTTAAACAAGGTTCATAAAGAGGACAACTGAATTTTCTATTCAGTACAGATAAAAAACCCATGTTTATTTATGAAAATCATATAGTAGACACCATATAGCAAAATGAACTGCTGTATTTTGAACAGTAAACACAGTATATATTCCCCTGTTGAAACTTCAGGACATTTTCTAGATGAATTTGCAAAACCAGGAATGGTCTGGTAATTTTCATTGCACAGTTTTCATTGCACAGAAATTATGGGCTGGGAGAGGCAAATGAGACGTGGTACATTAGAGGCCAAGACATACACATAAAAGTTGTAGTTAAAGCACAGGTACTGATTCCCTAACCTGAAGTTTATATCAAGAAGGTGGGAGTTCATGTTTTGTGGTTGTAGTAATGCTATAAGAAATATCCAGATGGGCACTGACACTATTCAAATTTAAACTGCCAGCTGGAGTTTTTGGAACCAAAGAAGGACTGACACCCTTTTATTGAATCAAACTCTGTTCTAAACTAAGTTTATCCTTTTTATATATTATACTATATATCATGTGAGGGATATTCTTCCCTCTCCAAAAATCCCCAAACAATACACCATCTATCTGATTAAACTGAGATGGTAAATGAAGCTGCAGATATCCAAGAACAATTACTTATAAGAATTTTAGGAAGTCTTTATTTCAATATATCTGGATGAAACTATAACATATTATAAGCAGACCATGTTCCCCCAAAGTCCTTTTTCATTAATTCTAAAATGGTAATCCTCAGCTATTCAGTCAAAGCTCATACAGAACTGAGACTTGCAAGGAACATCAAGGGCAAGAAGAAGAATTCCTGTTGCTACATTAGTAAGAAAAAGCTGAACAAGAAGAAAGTGGGCCTGTTCTTGAATGAGGTGGCCTATTTAGTTAACAGCGGCCACAGATAAAGCTGAGCACCAGACTGAGTTACAGCCCTATGCATTCTGGTTCCATCTATGAGCAGATTGTGGATTAGAGCCCTCCTGAGGTCCCTTCTAAATTACATGGCTCTGATTCTGGGGAGTGAATTGTGAGGTGGCAGAGAAATTCACTGCATCAGACAGACATGCACAGGATCACAGATTATGGGCCAGCGACAAAGAACAAACAAATGTGGGACAATTTTTTGTCAAGACCACTGACATCAACGAGCAGTACAGTGCAAGGGCAGCTGTTGAGGAATCCATTCAGCGCAGGTAGCTCAGTTTTTGCAGCTGCAGTGTGAGCTGCAGGTTGAGGTCTGGGCGGGAGGAGCCTGAGGCAAGGGGCCATGAACTGCTGACCCTTTGCACAACAAAGGGCATGGGGACCTGTGGCACAGCCAGGTGAGGGGCACAGTGGGAGCCAAGGACCCCAGACTTGAATGTGAACAGACTGTGAGGTTATAAAGCCCAAGGATTCCTTTGTTTGGGATTCCTCCTTGGAGGCACCGAACTTGGGCTGTTTCGTTATTTAGTTATTGAATCAGGATTAAACTATTAAAAGATCTGGACATCTGAGACTTTGCTATGTGAAATGTGGGGTTGAGTGCGTAAGCTGGTAATGGTGTGAACGTGACTCTCAGAGTGGCTCCTGGATGGTCGGACAGGCAAGTTTCCTCAACATAGCCACCTTCAACGGGACAAATGTAGACACAGCTGGTTCTGCTTTTGTGGACTGTGTCCATGCATACGTTTGCCCACAAAGGAAGTGACACAATGGAAGTCTCTCTCACATCACACAAATATTAATGTTTTGGTGAAAGTCCATCTCTAGTCTAGAAATGCCCCTGATCTCCAATGAGATGTGCTGCAAATCATGCTGGCAGCTGGAAACAAATTTTTAGCCAGGACCAGCAATTGAATATGTTAATTTGCTATGAGTGAAATTATTTCCTGTAATTTGCAAACTAAAAAAAATGTTTTATAGCTTTATCACATTGACTTCAATAAAAGAGGAATGGTCATGTTCACAAATGCATAGAATACCTCCCTGTAAGTGGTTCAGGTTATAAACAATAGAATTATTACCTTCAGTTCTAAAATGTAAATGGTGAGGTAGCACAGGTACATGAATATTTTCATTTAATAAGTTTTTACACACAAAGACAGAATTTTGGAGAAGAAAAGTAATTTTTAACAAAAATTTAAAAGAATAGTATCAGAAAGAGAACAGAACTTACATCCTAGAGATGTTGGGGAGATTGGAAAAAGCGTCACTTGGAATTTTTTTTAGATGAGTCTCCAGAAATCTCCTAGAGAAACAAAAGTTTGGCAGTTAATATCCCTTGGTAAGTACAACATAACATTAAAAAGTCCTACATCACTTCAGCTCTGCTCCAATATTTTTGTTCTTATCTTGCCTTTTCTCCATGTTGCCATCTTTGCCTCATTGCTATTCCTGTTTCATTATGTCGCTTGTTTTGTTTGGTGTGCTCCATCAATCTAAATTGCAGCTTTCTGTATCATCCTTCCCGAGAACTCAGCAGTCAGTGGTGACGATGGACCTTCCAAAACTCCAGAGCATGACCAGTGAAACAATTTCCCCATTGAAGTTAATGAAGTATTAAGAGAATGCTTTTAATCATTTCAGGCTCCACAAAGATATCCCATCCCTCATTCTGAGCAAGAAATTCAGGTATGTCAGCCAAAATTGAATTAGAGCAATTGCATACTACCTCCATTCTTCCTCCCCAGCATTTGATGCAGGGGTGGCATGTACCTTACCCATCTGCAGGAGATTTCAGAAAAACCCACAATATTTAAGGGGGATACTTATCAACAGCCAAGCTCTTTACAGAATCAACATCCAGCAGACTCACTCTTCTAAATAAGAAAGGAAGAAATGCTTTTGAAAATCAACCTATGATAGCTGTTAAATTTACACTTACAACTTGTTGTTGTTAATCTTTGGTTTTCCAATACAGTTTGCGAATGCACTTACAGCATATCTAGTCAATGAATAGTTTGAAGAATAATCAAGAACAAATGATAAACATTACCCCTAGCTGATATTTAACAACAGTTAAAGAAAATACGAAATAAACAAATTAGGATGATTTCCTGATTCTGTTTTGTTTCAAAATGCCAAGTATCTGATTACTATAATTATATTTGATTTACATAGCCAAATATATTAGCATCTTGAGATTTATCAAGCTTCTGGAACTTGCATACAACAAAAAAACCCTGTAGAAATAGAGTTAAATAATAACAATACATGTAGAAATTCTTAAAGATTTTGTCTTGAATTAAAGTATAAATTAAGAGAATGTACATTTCTATAATCCCAAGTGAAGAATCTACTTCCCCAGTCCACCTTTCTTACTCCATATACTTGTTACTAGAGTGAGTAAAGACTTCTACTTTTCCAATGGTGGGTTGATGTTGCTCCTGACCTCAATAAACCTGACTCCAAACAAGCCCCCAACCACAGGAATGTCAATTGGTCCAAAGGTTATGTCTATATAGATGTTATTTTAACATCCAGAGCAGTGTCAGTGATATTACTTCAGTAAGATATATTAGGGAANCTGAGGAAACACAGACTAGTGTCTGCTATGTAGTTATTTTTTGTCTGCAATTTTATACATTTGAATGTCCTTTTGCAGGTGCTATGTACACGATCAGAGGCAAAAAAAATCCTTTATTTTCACCTATATTTCTATCTTAATAATTCCTAACATTCAGTTTGATTTTTTGACCTCCAGCGAGCAGCTGGCAGCAATTATGGGCACTTAGTGGTTCTCTGATTGAACACAATAGTAGCCAGCAATTACAACCTATTCTTACTCTCTTTCCCTGTCGGAAGTGAGCCTTTTCAGATTGCCCTTTTCTGAAATTTCATGGTCCTGTTTGAACTTTCTTTCCAGCAATATATAGGCTTTTAGTTCAATATTTCAGAAACACAGCTCTTCTCTATTGTAGTTAGAGTACATTTTATTGCAGGCCATCACAAAAGTTTAAAGTTTACGGTAAAAAAAGTAACAGTACTGCTTTTAGGTCAAAATCAAAATTTAGTTCAAAAGTAATGAAATAGGTATGTCTGTATCACAGTAAAAGAAAATATATGAGGCTGTAGTGTTTTAATATGGCAATGAGTGAAGTCCCAGGTGACTGGAAAGGGGGAAGCATTGTACCCATCTTTTAAAAGGGTGGAAGGGAGGACTGTGGTAACTATTGACCTGTCAATCTCATCTCTATTCCTGGGAAGATCCTCCCAGAAGCTATGCTAAGGCACATGGAAACCAGGGAGGTGATTTGAGACAGTCAGAACAGCTTCACCCTGGGCAAGTCCTGTATGACCAACCCAGTGGCCTTCTCTGATGGAGTGGTTACATCAGGGGACAAGGGAAGGGCTCCAGATGTAATTTATCTGGCCTTCTGTAAAGCTTTTGACACAGTGCCCCACAACATCCTTCTCTCTAAATTGGAGAGAGATGGATTTGATGGGTGAGATAGATAAGAAATTGGCTGAATGGTCACATTCAGAGCGTTGTGGTCAATGGCTCAGTGTCCAGATGGAGAACAGTGAAAAGTGTTGTGCCCAGTAGTGGGCAAATACACAAGTCTTGTGCCCAGCAGAGAATAATATCTTCATCAATTAGATAAACAGTTGGGTCAAGTGAACCTTCAGCAAATTTGTTGATGACACGAAGCTTAG
>VYZR01017802.1:26505-38006 GCA_013400675.1 Oxylabes madagascariensis | reverse complement strand
TCTATCTGATTAAACTGAGATGGTAAATGAAGCTGCAGATATCCAAGAACAATTACTTATAAGAATTTTAGGAAGTCTTTATTTCAATATATCTGGATGAAACTATAACATATTATAAGCAGACCATGTTCCCCCAAAGTCCTTTTTCATTAATTCTAAAATGGTAATCCTCAGCTATTCAGTCAAAGCTCATACAGAACTGAGACTTGCAAGGAACATCAAGGGCAAGAAGAAGAATTCCTGTTGCTACATTAGTAAGAAAAAGCTGAACAAGAAGAAAGTGGGCCTGTTCTTGAATGAGGTGGCCTATTTAGTTAACAGCGGCCACAGATAAAGCTGAGCACCAGACTGAGTTACAGCCCTATGCATTCTGGTTCCATCTATGAGCAGATTGTGGATTAGAGCCCTCCTGAGGTCCCTTCTAAATTACATGGCTCTGATTCTGGGGAGTGAATTGTGAGGTGGCAGAGAAATTCACTGCATCAGACAGACATGCACAGGATCACAGATTATGGGCCAGCGACAAAGAACAAACAAATGTGGGACAATTTTTTGTCAAGACCACTGACATCAACGAGCAGTACAGTGCAAGGGCAGCTGTTGAGGAATCCATTCAGCGCAGGTAGCTCAGTTTTTGCAGCTGCAGTGTGAGCTGCAGGTTGAGGTCTGGGCGGGAGGAGCCTGAGGCAAGGGGCCATGAACTGCTGACCCTTTGCACAACAAAGGGCATGGGGACCTGTGGCACAGCCAGGTGAGGGGCACAGTGGGAGCCAAGGACCCCAGACTTGAATGTGAACAGACTGTGAGGTTATAAAGCCCAAGGATTCCTTTGTTTGGGATTCCTCCTTGGAGGCATCGAACTTGGGCTGTTTTGTTATTTAGTTATTGAATCAGGATTAAACTATTAAAAGATCTGGACATCTGAGCCTTTGCTATGGGAAATGTGGGGTTGAGTGCGTAAGCTGGTAATGGTGTGAACGTGACTCTCAGAGTGGCTCCTGGATGGTCGGACAGGCAAGTTTCCTCAACATAGCCACCTTCAACGGGACAAATGTAGACACAGCTGGTTCTGCTTTTGTGGACTGTGTCCATGCATACGTTTGCCCACAAAGGAAGTGACACAATGGAAGTCTCTCTCACATCACACAAATATTAATGTTTTGGTGAAAGTCCATCTCTAGTCTAGAAATGCCCCTGATCTCCAATGAGATGTGCTGCAAATCATGCTGGCAGCTGGAAACAAATTTTTAGCCAGGACCAGCAATTGAATATGTTAATTTGCTATGAGTGAAATTATTTCCTGTAATTTGCAAACTAAAAAAAATGTTTTATAGCTTTATCACATTGACTTCAATAAAAGAGGAATGGTCATGTTCACAAATGCATAGAATACCTCCCTGTAAGTGGTTCAGGTTATAAACAATAGAATTATTACCTTCAGTTCTAAAATGTAAATGGTGAGGTAGCACAGGTACATGAATATTTTCATTTAATAAGTTTTTACACACAAAGACAGAATTTTGGAGAAGAAAAGTAATTTTTAACAAAAATTTAAAAGAATAGTATCAGAAAGAGAACAGAACTTACATCCTAGAGATGTTGGGGAGATTGGAAAAAGCGTCACTTGGAATTTTTTTTAGATGAGTCTCCAGAAATCTCCTAGAGAAACAAAAGTTTGGCAGTTAATATCCCTTGGTAAGTACAACATAACATTAAAAAGTCCTACATCACTTCAGCTCTGCTCCAATATTTTTGTTCTTATCTTGCCTTTTCTCCATGTTGCCATCTTTGCCTCATTGCTATTCCTGTTTCATTATGTCGCTTGTTTTGTTTGGTGTGCTCCATCAATCTAAATTGCAGCTTTCTGTATCATCCCTCCCGAGAACTCAGCAGTCAGTGGTGACGATGGACCTTCCAAAACTCCAGAGCATGACCAGTGAAACAATTTCCCCATTGAAGTTAATGAAGTATTAAGAGAATGCTTTTAATCATTTCAGGCTCCACAAAGATATCCCATCCCTCATTCTGAGCAAGAAATTCAGGTATGTCAGCCAAAATTGAATTAGAGCAATTGCATACTACCTCCATTCTTCCTCCCCAGCATTTGATGCAGGGGTGGCATGTACCTTACCCATCTGCAGGAGATTTCAGAAAAACCCACAATATTTAAGGGGGATACTTATCAACAGCCAAGCTCTTTACAGAATCAACATCCAGCAGACTCACTCTTCTAAATAAGAAAGGAAGAAATGCTTTTGAAAATCAACCTATGATAGCTGTTAAATTTACACTTACAACTTGTTGTTGTTAATCTTTGGTTTTCCAATACAGTTTGCGAATGCACTTACAGCATATCTAGTCAATGAATAGTTTGAAGAATAATCAAGAACAAATGATAAACATTACCCCTAGCTGATATTTAACAACAGTTAAAGAAAATACGAAATAAACAAATTAGGATGATTTCCTGATTCTGTTTTGTTTCAAAATGCCAAGTATCTGATTACTATAATTATATTTGATTTACATAGCCAAATATATTAGCATCTTGAGATTTATCAAGCTTCTGGAACTTGCATACAACAAAAAAACCCTGTAGAAATAGAGTTAAATAATAACAATACATGTAGAAATTCTTAAAGATTTTGTCTTGAATTAAAGTATAAATTAAGAGAATGTACATTTCTATAATCCCAAGTGAAGAATCTACTTCCCCAGTCCACCTTTCTTACTCCATATACTTGTTACTAGAGTGAGTAAAGACTTCTACTTTTCCAATGGTGGGTTGATGTTGCTCCTGACCTCAATAAACCTGACTCCAAACAAGCCCCCAACCACAGGAATGTCAATTGGTCCAAAGGTTATGTCTATATAGATGTTATTTTAACATCCAGAGCAGTGTCAGTGATATTACTTCAGTAAGATATATTAGGGAAGTAAATATATATTTTACGTAGTTGCCTCTTCATTTTAAAAGAATTTTTAAATGCACATCTACAAAACACAATAAGTAAATCCACACCACCCAAAGAATTTCAGATTGAAATGATATGATTTATAATTTGAATCATGTCAACAAAAGCTTTATGTATTTTAATGAACTATTCTCCACCAATACCAAGGGGGAAAAATTACCATATGTCAATATGAAACAGAGCTTGTCAATTTGAAACAAAGTGAAAAATTTTACATCCTAATTTCATTTTTCTGAGAAAATTATAACCTTCTAGCTTTTACATAGGAGAAATAAACATGACAACAAAGTAATGGCTAGGTAAACAGCTATTGACACATTAGTTTCTAGGTTTTTATATCCAATTAAATCCAACACAAACAAAAAAATATTTTTAAAATTATTCTGAAATAAATGCATTGTGGTCTTTCAGTGGTGCAAAAATAGCTATGAAAAGGCATTTCACATAGTGAAATTCATGCTGAGGTTACCAGAAGCTGATTACCACCTAGTGTTCAGTGCTAGTATTAAAAATGTGGTAGGAAAGAGCAAGATTCACACAGCAAAGGAACTCTGAAAGTAGGGAATCACTTCTGAATATGCATGACTACATAGCTGCTTTCCTACAACTAGCAGTCCAACAGAATAACATAAAGTATCCATAAAAACTGGCCCAGCCCTAAGAAATTAAAGAAACACTAGATTCTTTCAAAAGGAAATTGTACAGGTCAGTGTTTGGGACAAGTAGTTACTGAAAGTAAGCTCTTACTGCTAAAGTATCCTCTTCCTACAAACTGAGGTACATATGGACACCGTCAGACTGACAGGCAAGAATTTAGGTTGGTTACCAGCTAATTTATAGCAAACAGAAAACACCAATCCATAATATTTGGAGCTTATCCTTGCTGAATTTGTGATCACCCAGTGCTTCTGACTGGATTTGAGTGAAAAAAGACTTTACACGAAGGAATGATCCCATCCTCATTCAGTTTTCAAATGACACCATGATGGGCAGGAATATTGATCTGCTGGAGGGTAGGAGGGCTCTATTGAGGGTCCTGTACAGGCTGGAATGATGGGCCAAGGCAACTGCATGAGGTTCAACAAAGCAAAGTGCCAGCTTGTTGTGTCCCCTCCCAGCTCCTTGTGCACCTCCAGCCTCATGGGGTAGTATGAGAAGCAGAAAAGGCTGTGACTCTCTAAGCACTGCCCAACAATAACTAATACCTTCCTGAATTACCAACTCTTTTTCCAGCACAAATACAAATCTAATCCAATCCACAGCACCNGAAATTTCATGGTCCTGTTTGAACTTTCTTTCCAGCAATATATAGGCTTTTAGTTCAATATTTCAGAAACACAGCTCTTCTCTATTGTAGTTAGAGTACATTTTATTGCAGGCCATCACAAAAGTTTAAAGTTTACGGTAAAAAAAGTAACAGTACTGCTTTTAGGTCAAAATCAAAATTTAGTTCAAAAGTAATGAAATAGGTATGTCTGTATCACAGTAAAAGAAAATATATGAGGCTGTAGTGTTTTAATATGGCAATGAGTGAAGTCCCAGGTGACTGGAAAGGGGGAAGCATTGTACCCATCTTTTAAAAGGGTGGAAGGGAGGACTGTGGTAACTATTGACCTGTCAATCTCATCTCTATTCCTGGGAAGATCCTCCCAGAAGCTATGCTAAGGCACATGGAAACCAGGGAGGTGATTTGAGACAGTCAGAACAGCTTCACCCTGGGCAAGTCCTGTATGACCAACCCAGTGGCCTTCTCTGATGGAGTGGTTACATCAGGGGACAAGGGAAGGGCTCCAGATGTAATTTATCTGGCCTTCTGTAAAGCTTTTGACACAGTGCCCCACAACATCCTTCTCTCTAAATTGGAGAGAGATGGATTTGATGGGTGACATAGATAAGAAATTGGCTGAATGGTCACATTNTTGATCTGCTGGAGGGTAGGAGGGCTCTATTGAGGGTCCTGTACAGGCTGGAATGATGGGCCAAGGCAACTGCATGAGGTTCAACAAAGCAAAGTGCCAGCTTGTTGTGTCCCCTCCCAGCTCCTTGTGCACCTCCAGCCTCATGGGGTAGTATGAGAAGCAGAAAAGGCTGTGACTCTCTAAGCACTGCCCAACAATAACTAATACCTTCCTGAATTACCAACTCTTTTTCCAGCACAAATACAAATCTAATCCAATCCACAGCACCCTACTTGGTACTATGAAGAAAATTAACTCTATTCCAACCAAAATCAAGCCCCTTTTCTGCAACTTTGTTNCTATTCTTACTCTCTTTCCCTGTCGGAAGTGAGCCTTTTCAGATTGCCCTTTTCTGAAATTTCATGGTCCTGTTTGAACTTTCTTTCCAGCAATATATAGGCTTTTAGTTCAATATTTCAGAAACACAGCTCTTCTCTATTGTAGTTAGAGTACATTTTATTGCAGGCCATCACAAAAGTTTAAAGTTTACGGTAAAAAAAGTAACAGTACTGCTTTTAGGTCAAAATCAAAATTTAGTTCAAAAGTAATGAAATAGGTATGTCTGTATCACAGTAAAAGAAAATAGATGAGGCTGTAGTGTTTTAATATGGCAATGAGTGAAGTCCCAGGTGACTGGAAAGGGGGAAGCATTGTACCCATCTTTTAAAAGGGTGGAAGGGAGGACTGTGGTAACTATTGACCTGTCAATCTCATCTCTATTCCTGGGAAGATCCTCCCAGAAGCTATGCTAAGGCACATGGAAACCAGGGAGGTGATTTGAGACAGTCAGAACAGCTTCACCCTGGGCAAGTCCTGTATGACCAACCCAGTGGCCTTCTCTGATGGAGTGGTTACATCAGGGGACAAGGGAAGGGCTCCAGATGTAATTTATCTGGCCTTCTGTAAAGCTTTTGACACAGTGCCCCACAACATCCTTCTCTCTAAATTGGAGAGAGATGGATTTGATGGGTGACATAGATAAGAAATTGGCTGAATGGTCACATTCAGAGCGTTGTGGTCAATGGCTCAGTGTCCAGATGGAGAACAGTGAAAAGTGTTGTGCCCAGTAGTGGGCAAATACACAAGTCTTGTGCCCAGCAGAGAATAATATCTTCATCAATTAGATAAACAGTTGGGTCAAGTGAACCTTCAGCAAATTTGTTGATGACACGAAGCTTAGTGGTGCAGTTGATACACCTGAAGGATGGAATGTCATCCAGAAAGACCTGAACAAGCTCAAAAAACAGGCCCATGGAAATCTCGTGTCGTTCAACAAGACCAAATGCGAAGTGTTGCACCTGGGTCAGGGCAACCCCTGGTATCATCACAGCCTGGGGATGAACAGATCGGAGCAGTCCTGCTGAGAAGGACTTGGGGGTGCAGGTGGATGAGAGGCTGGACATGACCCAGCAACGTGCACTTGGAGCCTGGAGAGCCAATCATATCCTGGGCTGCATGCAAAGCAGTGTGGGCAGCAAGGCAAGGGAGGGAATTCTGACCCTCTGCTCTAGTGAGACCCCATCTGGAGCACTGCATCCAGCTCCAGAGTACTAAGCACAGGAAAGACGTGGACCTGCTGGTGTGGGCTCAGTGGAGGGCCATGGAGATGATCAGAGAGCTGGAACCCCGTTCTATGAGGAAACGTTGAGAAAGCTGGGCTTTTTCAGCCTGCAGAAGAGAAGGCTCCAGAGACACTTTATTGCAGCCTTCCAGTACTTAAGAAGGGCTTCTAAGTCGGGGACACACTTTTTAGTAGTCTCCATTGCAATAAGACAGGGTATTATGATTCTAAACTAAAAGACGGCCAATTCAAACTAGATTTAAAAAAGACATTTTTTCAATGACCGTGGTGAAACCCAGGCACAAATTGCTCATAAAGGAGGTAAATAAATCATCTCTGGAAGCATTAAAGGTCAGGCTGGATGGTACTCTGACCAACCTGATCTAGTTGAAGATGTCCCTGCTCTTTGGAGAGGCGGTTGGACTAGATGATCTTCAAAGATGCATTCCAAGCCAAACTATAGTATGAACCTATGCTAAATTATAATATTAGATTTCATTTCAATTACCTTTACAGGCTTTTCAGCCATCTATATTTATGTATCTACTTATTTGTGAGAACAAAAATAGCTCAAACTTTTCATGTTGTGTTAGCCAACCTTTCTTCATAGAGTGCCATTTAAAATGCCATTTTCTTTAGATCCAGACACATCACACTCACTGGCTGGAGTTCAAGAGAGAACAAATCTTCTCTTAGTATGTGTCAGCAGCTCATTGCCTACATTTAGGCTTAAATTGTAATGTTTACTGTAGCTGCTCTCATTGCTTCAACTTGAGTCCATTGCATTGCACTCTGCAAAATCCTGAGTATCCTTTCCCATTGACTTAGGTAAGGTATCAAGGCACTGACTGGATTGCACAATCTTGAATAGAATAGAAGCTCTTGACATAAAATGGCCTTTTGCAGATGGATTACGTCTCTTTTTTGAGTAAAACAAGCTACTTTTTCTACTCTCTAAATTTTGGCTACCACAGAGTAGTCACCTAAGTGTGGTCAACAAACTGCTATGCTATTAGCAGCTTCACAATATATATTGCTAAATCTTTTGAGACTCTCTAATGTACATTCTGTGAACATGAGGATATGGAAGAGCTGAGTTCCAGCAGAACACAAAAGCATGTTTAAAGTTCAGTTTTTGAGGAACTGAGAGTGTATCTCATTTTCCTTATTCCTGTTTTGGAAGATTAGCATTCAGTCACACTTGGTGATGAAGGCAGATCATTTAGACATCTTTAAAACACTTCCTGAGACAGTTCAGTTTTCAAAATATAATCACCTTTTATAGACTGTTTTGAGGTTCTGTAAGCCCATGTTAAGGAAAAAATCAAGCATTTCTTGATTTTGCAAATACATAAACAGACTGTATGAGTCAGACTAATGAAAAGTTGCCTTCTTAACTGGTATTAGCTATTTGCAAAAAAAATCTGTAAATTATTCCTTAGCAGTCACATGGAGTGGTTTTTTGTTTTTTGTTTTGTTTTTGTTGGTGGTGGTGGTGGTGGTGGTTGGTTGGTTGGTTTTTGTTTTGTTTTGCTTGTTTTTTTTTGTAAAAGTTAAGCTTTTTCTTTCCTTTTACAGATGTATCAAAAAGCTCTGTTTCCCAAATCAAGAGAAGGCTGTTGTGTGCTTCTGGTGTAATGGGTTGGAAATGTTGTGTCAAAAGAAAACACTGTAATGAAAACTGATTATAGTAGCAATTCAAGATTCAGTGTAGTGTAACACTTACAGAATCAGTCGGTTAAACCACTGTTGAAATCAACTCCAAAAATAAGAGTTTTTAAACTCTGGTATAAACTACTCTTTTGCTATTATGACGATTAAAACTTGCCACCTTCTCAAACAAGGAAATGACACAAATGAATTACTACTGCCTTATTACCAGTGTCTTCTGTAAAAATGTGTGGTATTCTCATTGAGGTTAATCTCTTCACAGCATTTACAAATGAACTACTTGTAGTTGTTCTGCTTTCTGCTGAGCAAGCTATGTGCGTAGCTAAAAAATGATGAAGTAATATTTTTCGTTTGTGCTTCTATAGTTCCTAGCACTTGATGAGTCTCTGTGCCACGACATGGGAAATCTAAATGTTCAAAATGTACAAGAAATGTTACTGATACAATAATTGATAAGGAATGAAAAAAAAAGGAAAAAATTCAATGTTTGCAAGATATTCTTTTGGTCTTCAGTAGTTTCTCTGTTCCCTTAGTCCCTCATTCCTGTTCTTCGTCTGCCCTCTTTGAGTTAGCCTCTGTATGTACAGTAAAGCAGTGCACAGTTTGTAAGTTACTTTAAGAACCCTTAGAACAGTGCTTCAATTTACCATTAGGATTATGAACAAATCCTTTCACTTTAACATTTCCCTTTAACTGAGACGATAATACATACTAATTTTTCGACCTAGTGTATTGGATCCACTGTATGTCAAATGCAGGATTGTTGTATGTTAACAGTAGGATTATAGAAGCAATACCATGCCTTTCTAAGCAAAAGTGTAGGTAAATATAATGACAAGCATCAGAATGGACAAGAAAGTATAGTTTTACATAAAATATAGTATTTAGGAAACATTTTATGTTGCAGCCATGTAAACAGAATTATTTAAATCATTACCTGGAAGACAATTGATAAAATGATTTCATGGATTTGGTAAGTATAATGGTGTTTGGTAAAAAAAAATAATTAATTATTTTAAGAAGGATCAAATATGGCTTTGTCTTCAGAAATAGTCTTATACAAATGAGAACAACTCAATACTTTTTAGAAAATGAATTAATTGCAACTAAAACATTATTTCAAAATGTGTAGCCATTCTATATTACCTACAGAATATACAGAATATATGGGCATTAATCAAAAGGCAGTATCCTACCTATGGCCAGTATACTGGAGCAAATATAGANGAAGGGAAAAAGGAGAGAAAAAAAAAGAGGAAGGGAAGGGAAGGGAAGGGAAGGGAAGGGAAGGGAAGGGAAGGGAAGGGAAGGGAAGGGAGATTAAGTTATTTTAGTAAGTGAATGCAGGAGATGTAATGCACATTGACTAAGAAACAAAACTTTATTAGTTTTATTTTCAAAAGAAAAATAATTAAAAGCAACTAGAAATAGATTAATAAAATGAAAATAATTGAGAAGTGCATTGAGGTGATGCTGGGATAGTGATACCATCTGAATATGTCATCATAATAATGCCAAGAAGCATATTACAGTAATTCAATAATTATTAGACAATTATATCTTTGGAAAAATGTTCTGTGGGGTTTTGGTGATCTCTATGTGCAAGTAAATTTAAAAAAAATCTTATACTGAAAAAAGGACATCTCCAAGATCAATATCTGTGCATTCAGCCATTCTGGATAAGTACCTGCATTAACTATATTTGGATAAATAACAGTCTGAAATAAACACAATTTTCTGGCTTAAGTTCATGTCACTTTTCCACTAAAGAGTTAGAAATAAACATTTATTGGAATTTCTTATAAGCATTTCTTAAAGAAAGGTTTGCCCCATTCTCTTAAAGTAGGGTAGGGAAATGAGAACAGTTCTGACTGAATAATCACAATGAAACTTTAATTGGAGCTTCAAGATCCTCTGCACTGAAAAGAGCTCATCATCTCCAAAAGCTGGCAAAGTGTTCCTAGACTCACCAGTCTCTTAGTCCTACAAACCCTACAAAACTGAATAGCCACACAAAAAAGTTTTTAAATTGGCAATCTTGAGGTTCACACGTTACCACAAAGAAGCTGAATTACTTTGCCTAAAGTAACAAACTTGCTGCATTTAGGGAAAATTGTAGAGAGTTTAAACATAAAATGTGCAGATATGTACAGCTACATATTTCACCTCAAAGAAGTGTTCATTTGTTCTAAAGGTTAACAGAAACTTCAATTATTTTGGAATCTTTTCTCTTTGATTCAGAACTGCTGCCTATTGTACAGCAAAAGGATGAAAACATGACGGAATCAGGAACACACACTTTGCAATCTCTAACAAAATTCTGTGTGTTGTTTATTTGCCACGTGCAAATAATCCAGTCTGAAGAAGCTGAAAGCACTCTGAACAAAAAATACATACAGGTAACTGTTATGACTCCCATTTAACATATGGAGGGAAAAAAATATTAAGACATTTGCAGAGAGCAAGGGACTACAGAATTGGGTACAGTCCACCAGGCTTCAGTAATTCAAATAATAGAACACAAGGAAAATAAACACACCTTATCCAGAGAGAAAACTTCAAACTGAAGTAAAAAAAAAAGTGGGTTTTTTTGTGTTTGATTGGGTTATATTTTGTTTGTTTGTTTGTTTGGGGGGGGGTGTTGTGTGTGAAAAGAGCTCTGTTTTCCTTATTTCCTTGGATAATTCTCCCACTTGCTTTCAAATAAAAGACAACGCAGTACATGTTCTACTGCTTCTGCCATACCCTATGAAATCACAATTGTCATTACCTGGAATATTTTCTTGATGTGGTAGGGAGTACACGTCTCGAGAAGTTTGAAACGATCGCTCTAATAGGTGTGTATGACTAAATTTCACCCCAAATCAACAGAAAAATATTTTGCAGTTGTTTTTCTTAATTACTTTTCCCATGGAAATAAGATCTTCATAGGGTGTTTCTCTCTTTTCAAAACAATGGCTTATTATTTTACAGCCCCCATTACTACAGGTTTTAAGACACTAGAATTTCAGTGGCCAAAGTGCTTTATTTGTGGAGCTGTATGTAGAGNCAAAATGTGTAGCCATTCTATATTACCTACAGAATATACAGAATATATGGGCATTAATCAAAAGGCAGTATCCTACCTATGGCCAGTATACTGGAGCAAATATAGAACTCTAGCTTAATACTTAATGTAAAGAGCATATTCTTTAAGACTGTACTGCTTTTGTGCCTATTTATACACCAGTTCCACTGTCCTTGCCTAACATCCTCTTGTTCAATTTCAATCAAATTTGATTATGATGATATGAAAATAGCACCTGGGTACAGGATAAAACCTTATTAACATGGGAA
>VYZR01017802.1:5556-18865 GCA_013400675.1 Oxylabes madagascariensis | reverse complement strand
TGTTCCTCTTTTATATGCTAAAACCAGTTAATGTATTCAAAGTATCACCAACAAGTGTACATCCACAATTATAAATATAATCATAAGAACAGAGATGCAAAATCCTGTATGCCCTGAGGCTAGAGAAATTAAGTAATTTTTATCAATTAAAATGTCTTGTGCTCTTATTCAAATAAACAAATAGGAAAGAAAACCACTTTTAAATCACAGTATATTGCAGATATTTTTTTCTTCCTGGTTCTTTTTCAAAGATCCCTGCATGTCCTTATTAATTTAAACACAGCAAGAATTGAGGCATCTTTTTCCACTGTTACAGGCACTCCCTCTAGTGACAGCTACAGTTTCTCATCTAGTACACATCATCCTAAGCACTGCAAGGCTCCAAATTCCATTGTTTTTGTGGTGCTTTCTGAAAAAAACAACATTATTATCATCTGCTAGATTTGATGTGTTTTCTCACTTATCCTTTCACTGCTTATTTGATTTACACACAAATCAGATAAACCACAACAGGTTCTAACGAAGAAGCAATTAGGTCTAATTGGTGTTCCACATAGATCACCACATATCAACAACCACATCTAGGAATATCTGCATGAGGAAATGTTTAAACTCGAAAAGTAAATCAGTAGAGAGGAGATTAAAAGATTTGGTGGGATTTTTTTTCTGACTAATCCACAGATTTTGCCATACTAGATGCTTGGAAGATATGCCAATTCCTACCTGTTCCAATTTCAGTATCACAAATAATTTCTGGCCTGTCAGAAAAAAATACAGTAGACACACTGCTTTGACACAGCATCATTCATCAAGTGTTTGAATAACTACATGAAATAATTTTATTGTAGGTTCGTGAAGATTCATGTCCATACAAAAGAAATTGTCCTCTATTTTAAGGTAGTTTTGGCGTTTTATGGTTATGGGATATTGAGGAACTCTAGTGCTTTGCCTTACTGTAAGAAAAATCCATGAAAAACTGTGAAAATTGGAATACCCAGTAGGCTGCAGGATAAAGGGGAGGTACTGCTGTGTAAAGCCTTATAAAGCCTGAGGCTGTCAATTGTAAGAGTGGTCAGAAAGAAGGGTGAGATTAAACTATCTCTTGGCCTTAAGCAATTAGTTTAGATAAGAATGATGAGAGCTGCTTTCAGGCAGGTATATTTGTCTACAGAAAGAGTTACTGAATCATTGAGACACAGAATCATTGAGACTGGAAGGGACCCTGGAAGCCGCCTGCCTAAGCCCCTGATCAAGCAGGGTCACCTAGAGTGGTTGCCCAGAACTGTGTTCAGAGAGCTTTTGATTATTCCAAGGATGTAGATCCACAACTTCTTTGTGCAACCTGTGCCAGTGTTTGGTCACTGTCAAAACTGAAAAGAGTTTCCTGATGTCCAGATATAAAGTCCTGTTCTGACTGTGCCCATTGCCTCTTGCCTTGTCACTGCACACTATCTTATCTACATTCTCCCTTTGAGTATTTATACACAATGATGAGATTCTCCAAGCCTTCTCTTTTCCAGGCTAGACAGCTCAGCTTTCTCAGCTTTTCCTCAATGGAGAGATTAATTATCTTGGTGTCCCTCATTATGTCAGTAGTACCTCAGCATCCATGGCTGCATCCCAGGGCCTATGGACTTATGTCTCTCCATATATTTTTTCCCCTCAGGCTTACATTCCCTGTGCCTCTTCATCTAAAGTCAGCTTTCTAGCCATCTTTGACTTCATCCTGCTCTGTCTGCACCTCTTGCATGGGCATCCAGGCTTAGAAATAACCTCTAGCAAAAATGGATTTGCCCTCATAATTCAGACTTCAGACAGATCTTGCACTTTTCTTTTACTTGGGTCACGGCACATACTTCCTCTAATAAGGAGACTAGCATGTTTAATAGAAGTGTTTGGCTGTTTATTACAACAATCATAAATAAAAAATAGCCTTTAAACTCACTGACTTAGGTGACAATTCATTTACCACACAGCGCTTCTCCTCTTTTATGCATTTATGACAGCTGTTCATAAAAGAACTCATTTTCTGAGTACTATGAAAGACAAATCTGTAAGACAGTTATTTATTTTGTGTTGTCTTTTTTTTTTTTGATAGCCTTGTGAAAGAAATAGTGAAACAATCTCCTGAAAGCTACATGAATAATGACTTGTCATGGAGGACAAGTAGTATAGCATGAAAAGGTATCACTAGTGACAAATACAAGAATTTTAAAAATTAAATTTAAGCTTAAAAAAAAGCAATTATTTTTTAAAAAAGTTATAGTCCTTCTGGATTTTCTTCCCTGAAGGTCTGTGTCCACAGATTCAATGCACATTTATTTATATATATGCAGTAATGTAATGGCTCAGAATAATATTTCCTTTTTTTGTTTTTTTGGAGTGGTTTTTTTTTGTGTTTTTGTTTGTTTGTTTTTTATTTATTTGTTTGTTTGGGGTTTTTTGTGGTTTTTTTTAAAGTTTAGCCAAGATCTATATTTGTATTATATATTTGTATTAGTCAAGGGCAACAACAGCATTAATCAAGCAGCACTAATCTGAAGTAGAAAGACCATGCTGGCCTCTAAATGCAAGCACTGTCATGTTATGATCTCAGCACAGCATTTCAGATAACAAAGTGCTGGGATATATGTTTTCAAATTCATCTTATAAAATAAAAGGGTTCTGCTCTTGTAAAGTTAAACAACTTCTTTATAATTATGTCTGGTATAGTGGTTTGTTGTGCACAGTTAAATCATTTCTCATCATCCTCATTCCAAACTGAAGATGTTCTGTAGCAATCTTATGCACATATTAAAACATCCTTATGACAAAAGTAAACAAACAAACAAAAAAATCACAATAATGTTTAGCTTCAAAAAGAGAATTCCAGAAATATGATGACAACTGTAGTGAGTACATCAGTATAAACTACTAGGAAGAATAAAATTAATGAATGCATACTCTTTGAAGGAAGACTCAGAAGAGCTTTTTTGAAGGACAGATGTTCCTTATATGTTTTGAAAGTCTTCTGACGCTGTCAACAGAACTCTAGATATAGTTTATTTAGAATTTCAATCTGTCTTTAGCACAGTCTTCAGCAAAGGCCCTTAAATTATGCAAAACCATAGAGTAGTAATCCAGCAGTTTTTTACACACTCAGAAGTAAGCTTCCAGAAATCATTGCTAGGATATTGGGAAGGCACACAACAAATTTATACAAATGATACAAATTTAGGGTCTACAGGCCTGTAAAAAGACACCAAAGGAAACAGCCTTCTTATAAACGTGCTGTGACATGACAAATGTAGGTTCCAGAAGAAACTACAGAGTGTTAGATCACAGTACATAGCCAGGTTCATGTGCTCTCTCTAAATACAAACTCCTGCTGCCACTCATGAACACAGTATGCTGGGCCAAATGGACCACCAGGGCAGTGGACACAGTGACAAATACATGCACACGAATCTTAGGCCTCTCCCTGTTCTAAAGGAAAGTGTAGTAAAAATCCTCTAATACATCCATCTACTCTGGAAATCAAAATACACAGGTACAAGGAACACTCTGAGCTGACAGTTCATTGCACTGGTAAATCAGCAACCCTCATGAACAGTCCTATCACACTTACCTGTTCTTTCTTTCATTCCCCGAATTTTGAACAGAACAGAAGACACCAGAAGCTGGCACCAAATATGTTGTACAAAACTGACAGGGCACTTCAAGCAGTTTGTTACTTTATACTGATGTTCACCGAATCAACTGAGTGTGAAAACATCAGTGAAATGCTGCATTCTTCACTGTTGAGAGTGGTGGGATCTGGATGGTTTGAATCTTTTTCAGCAAAGATACACAAAATCCAGGATGTCCTGGTTCCAGTCAGGACAGGGTTTATTTTAGTAGTAACCAGAAGGGGGCACGGTCAGGACCCGAAGGTTATTTTGTACCGCCTAAGCCATTTGACGGGTGCAGGGAAAGGGAATCTCTTCTGGGAAAAAGGAGCTCCTTCCAGGTGAGGAGATGTGGTGGAGGGAGCCATCTGGTATTGTCTATTATTGCAGGGTTATTTTCCATGGATCGTTTCTTTTTTTATATCCTATGTAATTAGTACTTTTGCTGCTTCCAGTAAATTGTTCTTGTCTCAACCTGTGATCTTTATCTTTTGTGTCTCCAATTCTTCTCTGCAGCCCACCGCGGGGGGTGGGGTGGAAAGGGAGAGGGCAGTGAGGGAGCAGGTTTGGGTTTTTTCAGTGGGAATATTAAACTCGGGAATACCAAACTGGGGAATATCATTCCTAAACCATGACAAAAATCTTGGCATATATGCCTGCTTACATGTAATAGTTTTTAGTATCTCAGTTTTTACACCAAGCAAGCCTTAACTTGACGGGAATGAAAAAACTATGTCTTAATCATTGGCATAAGCTTTATTTCATATGCATTTGTGAAAGAGAGTACCTGTGCAATGCTGCAGTTGACAGTGTAGCTGTGTGCAGACAGCCTTTGAAGCCCTGGAAGCATCTGCTTCTTCTGCTACAACCTAGCAAGTGCTCTTTGCCAACTAGCTACTTTCTCAGTGGGTGCATGCCCGGTTGGCCTGGCCTTTAGAGCCAGTGGCTGTGCCTCCTATGTCTCTCAGGCACTGACATCAGCTTCCACTGGAACACTGTGTTAGCAGCAAGTCAGATGTGCTCACATGCAGCAAAGATGTAAATACACTTCTCATATATGTTCCAGCCACATTACTTACCCCTTCATCCTCTCTGTGATGGCCTGAGAGACACTGCTAGGGCAGGAAAACAAATTTGCTCACAGATGAATTCTGTTGAGTCTGTGGAGTAGTAAGTCTACTGCCTGGTGCAAAAACTGAGAGAAAAACCCTCAGAGAACTCAGGAAAATTCAGGGCCTGTCTCCCAGAGACCACCATAAGCAGAAGCCCTGACTCTCACGCTGCATTTAGATCTGCCAACACAATCTGACTATGTTGCAGTTTGCAGAGGAAAGGCCAGGACAATGCCCAGGTATTGAAGCTAGGGAAGACATTTCTTTACAACTTATTCACAAATGCTTCAGCTTGGAGTGAAATAAATTATATCCTTACATTCCTGTACTGTGTCTCACCTGCCTTCAGCTCGGATGAGGTCCATGCCTCTTAAGCATGACCACAAAGGCACAGGGGCCGGCAGCCACTGCCTGGACTGCTGTTGAATGCTGGAGTGTGGGAGACCTGACTTACACCTGAAGTGTGTTGTAATCACATGGCATTCAAGCATGCCTGCTGCATTGTGAGCTCCTGAAACACTGCTGCAGGACAGGAATGAAGGTAGGCACTATGGATTGCCAGCCACGCCTTATTATTGTGCTCAAAGGCCAATGGTCACTGCCTGGAGTGGATTCCAGAGGCAACAGATATAATATGTATTAAAAACCCCAGCTCACTGCGTTTACCTTTGGCTGGAGTGCTCACTTATAGGTGATCAAATATTCCAGTGACTGTTGGCCTATTGTAAGCTCTGCCCAAGTTTCAGAGGCCCAGGAGACATTTCCTGTAATCAGCCACAACACTCTTTATCCCTTTTCTCTCTTCAAGGCCAGTCAAAATAGCAGTGTGTAACACTTGGTCGTTTTTACTGCACACAAGGGTAATGGATACAACATTTGGGAGCAGGGAGATGCGTGGCTTAAGGAAACAAGAAACAGGAAGGGAGATGCCTCCGTGTAAGCAACAGCTGCTCTCCGGAGCTCACACGCCTTTTCCCAGCGTATCAGCCGTCTGCTCGGCTTTACCAGGGCAACAGCTTTTGTTTCTGCTCTTCGGAGTCGTTTAGCTGACATGTTTGTAAACATCAATTTTGTAAAAAATTCAGCGTTTCACTGAACAACTTTCATAAACACCAGACCACTTGCGGAACGTCCCAGCGCTGCCACCCGCGCTCTCCGCAGGTCCAGCGGCCTCCCAGCAAGGCGGGGCCTGCCCGGCCCCCACTGCGCAGCCGCCGCAAAGCCTCTCGGGAGTTGAAGTCCGGCACACCGCCTTTTCCATGGCGGGCCCGGGGCTTGTGGACTCCCTGTCCCATGGAGCGCTGCGGGGGCCCGGCGCCCGGCCCGCGGCCCCGGCAGCTGGCGGCAGGGCGGCTAGTTCAAGTTGCCATAGCGGCGAGGTGAGGCGGGCGGAAGGTGCCCGGGGACGGGGCGGCCTCGCCTCGGAGCGCTGTGCGGTGAGGGCCGGGGCCGCGGGAAGGGCCGCGGCCAGCGCGGTGTGCGGGGGGCGGCTGTGCGGCTTGGAGCGCCGCGGGAGGGCGGGCGCGGCTGGGAGCGGCGGCGGCACGGACAGCCCGCAGGCCCGGCCGGCGGCGCGCCCGGCGCCGTTCTGGTCCCGTCCGGGCCAGAGAACCGGGAGGGGTGGGCTCGGGTGTTGCTGGAGTTCCCTGCGTGCCCGCCGGGAGGAGGATGTACAGGGGGCATTGCTTGCTTACGAACAGTGTGAAGGAACTGTTTTCTGTTTCGTGCTGCTGAAGTGTGCTGGGAGCACGGTGTGGCAAATTGATAATAAAATGTGATACTGATCCCTGAAGGCACAATGGTGAAATATCACCGTATGGGACCACCTTCCTGTCTTTTTCCGGGCCCAAGTACCAGCACTGAAGGAAAGGGCCTTCCAGGTGTCATGTTCCTTTCTGGAATGACTATAATTTTATTTTTTTTTTCGTCGTGCTCAGTCTTAGCTATAAGGCTTCAATCATTCCTTTAACACTAACTAAGTTATTTAGTGATAGATTAGTTTGTGTGGAGCTGAACAAATAAAACACTTGAGGAATAATCACGTTGTGTACACTGACTTTATCTTTTGTTTACTTGTAGCCGGAGAGCTTGACCTTGTGATTGTCAGCTCTGCTTCTTACCTGGCAGATCTCTTAAAAAGAGTCGTCAGTGAAGCTGAAATGCTCTGCTTCCTACAGGAAAGGAAAATACTGAGTATTGATGCTTTTCATCTACAACAAGGGTTATGATCTGTTTGGGTAGAACTGAAAATCAGTAAGAGCCAAACGATTCTTACTGTCAAGTAGGTCATATGATCATGTGCTGAAATTAGTGTAGCTTTTTGGGAAAAGTGATAAGCTTTTTTTTCTGTTTGTTTTAATTGATAGGCAAATGTGCATATGGAACAGTTCTACAAATTTCTACTTCTTTGTGATTTTTTTTTTAGTCTAAAGTGAAACTTGCACAGTTCCTTTAAAAATGAGGATATTGCTTTATGTGAAACAACTTCTTCTCCTTAAAAGTAGTTGTGGTTCCTTTTAGGTTGCTCATGAGAACAAAGAAGAATGCTTAAACATAAATAGTAAGTTTTCTTCAGATGTAATGTCCTCCTTATTCTGTGCTTTCTTTTATGTTTACCTTAATTACTGACCTTTTTCCTGTGCTGTTGTTAGTATATATCTTAATGAGCCTGGTTTTGGACAGCTGAAAATAAGCCCATTAATCTTTCCTGCTGTAAATCTTTGTTTCCCTTTTTTTTCTCCAGTCTTTATTTTTCAGTAGTTGGGGATCTTATAGTTGGGTCTACTTGTTTGTTGGGTTTTGGTTTTTTTTACCAAATAACAGTAAAACCAATATTCCATGTTATTATTTCTACCAGTGTTTTATTTATTTTTCTCTGTCTTTGAAAATATCCCATAATTCCTGTTTCCTAGTGTTTAGTGTTTATTCTTTTTCAGTCTCATTAAGACTTTATTGCAGCTAACAAGAGTGAGGCACTGGAATAACAAATTCTGATAGTGTTAGTAAAAGTGTGTTTTAGTGAGGTAAGAGGAAAGATGAGGTAAATTTACCAGTTCAGCAAATATAAGGAATATCAATGTACTTGAGCACAAACTGAGCACATTGATTTGCTCTTCTTTCATGTTTGAAAGGTTTTTATCCAAGTCTGGGGGACACAAATTTGCAACCTTTTAAAAATTAAATATAAGGACCTGGAAAAACATCAAGTTGCCTCCGTATAAAATACAAGATTTGAATCCATCCATGGTTTCTTTTGGAAATTTCAGCTCTCATGGCTAGAAGAATGACATCTTTACTGTGACTTTTTTTGTTGTTGACTACAGGGGTTCAAGAGTTTGCCAGTCTATTTCTTCTTTCACCAAGTCATTCCATGACCTTATGGCAAACTGCTGCAGTATGTAATAGTTTAAGAAAAAATTTCTATCTAACCTTTTGAGGGTTGTTATTTTAATCAGTTACTGTGTGACTTTACTATACTAGGCATAGCTGTCTGTAGTTTTTAAAAATTTTGCCCATCTGATGATTGTTGACCTATTTTCCCTGTCTTGCCATCCTTGGTATTTAGCACTTCCCATTCTGAAGACAGCTTAGTGAGTAGTGTGAGTTAAAGGAGAGTGGTTCTGCAGATCAGGATGATTGATAAAACATTGAGGTCTCCACTGTATATTTTGGAGGGAGAATTTCCTTTGGGCTGCAATTTTATCATGGGTACTGAACACTTGGAAGTGCATACTTTGATGTAATTTGCTCCTAGGAGGCTCTGCCTCCTGCATCTTGACTGTGCTTCATAGTGTGAACAAAGGTAATAACTGAGGAGCAGTTGGAAGATCTGCTTCAAATTACATCCTGCTGACACAAACCAGAATGGCTAATGTAAACGTAATCTGAGTTTATGAAGTTGCTTTGGGAATATTGTGCAAGGCTGTTCAGTTACAGACAGGAATTAACATATGTTACTTTTTCTGGTCTTCCTGCTTAGGCTTCAAGATACTGATGGCAGATTCATCCAGTGATTCAGACAACTTTCTTACTGGTCGAATTGGAAGGCGGCCTTTGAGAGCATCCCACAACAGAGCTCAGAATTATGGTGCTGAAGAAGTTACAGAGAAGATCCATACTTTAGCAAGCACTTTGCAGGTTGTTTACAAAACACAGTTTTAAAGTATTTATAGAGCTTGCATTTCTGTAACACAAGGTCAAATTTTCATTTCTAAAGTTGCGGAGTGTACTGTGCAGGTGGGAAGCATTGCCTTCTGCGCAAACGAGAAATGGTTTTGGGAGATTGGTCATACTGCTTTTGAGCTGAAAGTGTGTAGTTTGTTACACTTTTATACAGCTGCTATTTCAGACAGTAATAGAATGTTGTTAGAAACAATGATATGTTGGGGAATACTATTTATAAAGTTAGCTAACTGAATAAGGCCAAATCAGCTTTGTTAGATTCTCAGAAGAGGGATTACATTTTCTAGCAGAAAGTTTCAGTCTTGTCTTGGTTGTCTTTGTACTGTGTAAAATTTCCAAATTTCTGATAAATATGTAAGCAGTCAATTCCTTCAGGATAGAGCTTACATTTCAAGTATTTTCTGGATGTGAAAAAGCATTGTGAGAAGCATTATTTCTAAACTTGTAAGAGATATGTACCTGATCAAGAAAAAGTGGAGGGTGCAGAGGGAATATCTGAATTTGTTTTGCAAGTGGGAGGAGACATTTAGCTATCCTGACACCATTAGTGCTTGACAGTTTATTCCCATTCTTCTCTAGCTGACAGTTCGGAATACCTAGAGTGGGTGGGTGTATGTTTTATTACTTATTGTTTGGCCAGCAATATTTTTTTTTTCTTTTAATATATAAGAGAAAAATCAATATAGAATGGTAAATTTAGACTTCAAAACTTCTTTTCTGGAAAATAAACACCAATCTAGGAAAACAGATATAAGTTAATAAGAATACAGACTGACTTTTTTAAAAGGGATTCTTTGGTATTCTGATTCTGTCTAACATCTTTCTATCTACTCTCCTGAAATTCTGATTTTAAGCTAATTGGTTTTTGTGGATTGCTTTTCAGCAGATCTTCCATCTGATCCAGGTGTTTATCTGGTCAGAGAATACTCATGCAGTGACCTTACCTAGTGTGTTCACTTTCAAAAACTTGTTATTTCTCTGATAACTATTCTGTTCCACAAGCAGGTAATGTTAAGGTCTTTGGATTAAAAAGGTTTTTCTGGCTCAAACTTGAAAAAAACTTTTTATTTGAAGCCGAGGCCTTACTGTTGTTCTGAAATTATAGCATTTGGTTTTGTTTTTTTCTTTTTCTTCATTTTCCTCCCTTTAGCCACGCTGTACCCCCTTCAGGTTCTGATTACTTGAATAGGATTTTGAATGCTTAGACCCTTTAGAAAGCACTTGTGTTTTCAATTTAATCTTAGAAATCAATAAGGATAAAGACAACAGTAATGTTTGATTAGAGAAGGTTTCTGTTCTGACTTTTTTTCTAAAACTTTTTTATTTAAGGATACCAACAGAAATCTAAGACATGTTGACCATTTGCTAGGACAATACAGAGAATACAACAAGGAACAAACCAAAGCAATAACAACTGTGAGCAACGTTTACTTTATCTTAACTTCTTAGGTCTTTTCCATTAGTTGAATTAGTAGCTGAAAACTTGGTATTAATGGACAGAATGTATATGGAGTTAAGAAGCTGTAAACAGAAACTTTTAATATTTATTTGAGCAAACTAAATCATAATATAGTAATATGTTACATAATGAAATTCTGACAGGTTTTGTAGGCTTATTACTCTTCTGGTTTATAAGCACCCAGAGATTGTTATGGTACTATGCCAAGTACAAGATGTGTAGCTGAAATAGAGTATTAGGGAACATGTTTCTTTTGCATGGAGAAGTGATAAGACAAAAGCTGAATTATAGCAGGGAATGGGGATTGTGATCATACTGGTGTAGCTTTTTCCCCTGTCATTCTGCAGCAGTTTCTGGATCTGTTGACCAGCTTGCTCTAAATTACATAAAGGATGAAAATTCTAAAATGAGTCTTCTACAAGTTTGAAAACAGGTGTCTTAGAGAAAGCAAAACAAATTAGTGGTGCTAGGGCAAGAGAGGTTTACAATTTGGTTACAAACAAGCTGCAGCAGGTGCTGCCTTGAAACAGATACATGTGAAATACAGGAATATTTTACATGTGAAGGTAGAGAGGGCGAAGAAACAAACATGTAGGAAAGAAAGCTGTTTTCTTCAGAGAAGGAGATCCAACCCAGTGTATAATTCTGCAGGAGTAAAGCATCAATTTAACTATTGTTTACAAGCTTCTCCTAGAAAAAGGAGAACCTTTAGAAACGGATGTTTTGTGGATTGTCAAATAAAGGCGTGACAAAGCAAGTGGCTAAGAACCAAAGTCACAAATGCAATTGTAAAAAACAAGATGTGAGTTTGAAAAATGAAGAAATAATTTTTGAATATAGTTAATTCTGTACACTTAAATTGGGAATGGCTTCCTTTTCCTCAAAGCGAAACTTCTAAAAATGGGGTTTTCTGTAAAGCTGCTTAGGGAAATTTGATAGCCATATGTAAAATTCATTCCAGGTACGGCTGGTGGAAAAATTCCAGTAAAAAATAATTTCTTTGAAGTTATTTTCTGGATTTTGCAGAACCGTTAATGAGCATTGCTGGCAAATAGGTTTTATTTTGGTTGTAGGAGACAAACGTTTTAGTTTTCATGGTGGTGCACCATGTGTTAAGAAACTTGATATTTGAAGCTGCCAATGTTGGAAGCATGTTTTGCTATAATTACAGGAATGTGATATATGAGATATTGAAGAAGAGCTGTTAGTAATTCATAGCTGTACTTGGCTTAAACATAGCTTTTATTCTCTTAATGACTTTTAAAGAAATAATATTTTCCATGCTTTTTAAAAAACAAGTTTGTGTTCACATTTCAGTAAATTATAACTTTTCTGCAGTTAAAAGAAACGCTGGAGCAATCTGTAGGTCAATTAAGGAGCCAGCGACTAACACGAAGCTCTGGAATGAGAAGTGCATCTCTCTCAAGCTTATATCCCAGTGACCTGGATGGAGAAGGAACATCAGGTAAAATACTTAAAGGGTTTGAGTATACTTGAATTATAGCTGTGTTATGCAAAGAGGAAATTAAGAAAAATGTGTAGAGATAATCTTAAGGAAAGTCATCATTGATTACTTCAAAGAAACTGAGTTTAGAAATTTGGGAGAGCTGCATTAAGTTATGCAGTTGCTTATGTGGTAAATTTTCCAGCTTTCTGTTTCTGTTAGTATTTTCTCATGATATCCCAAGAGATCTAAATGAAACGTTCATTCTTTCAGCTGAGAAAATTAATTTTCCACTGCATGAATTGTAGGTACATACAAGTTAAAGCTAAATCCAAAAGATATTGCAGCTTCTGAAACTTGCGTCATAGCAAAAAGGGAATTTAAATTTTAAATGCATGGGATTATGGATGTTTGGAAACAGTGGAAAAAAAAAAACAACAGAAATTATTTATGACCCATGAAAGAGTAGGTTTTTTTCCTCGTTTGTCTCAGAAAATTAATTTTATTTTGGGAAAAGGTATGTTTGGGAGGAGTATTCCTTTGAGAAGTAGTATATAATATATTTTAGCAGAAAGCTCTAAAAATTTCATTCTTATGTAAAAGCTGTGAAATATAATAATTTGAAGCTCTGATAGATTTACGTGGAGGAAAAAGTGCTTGGGTGGGCAAACAAAATTTGAGGAAAAACTACTTGGAGAAACAATTCCTCTTTCTGGAATACTTGTATGTCATGGGTAAGAAATGTTTAAATTAAAGAAGAATCCTGAGAAAAGCTAAAAGGGTCATATGCGTGTTATGTAATTCAGTAGTTGTTTTGTCCATAATGTGACCTAGAAGGATATTGTCAAGATGAAATATGCATTTTTCATGAAACAAAATGAAAAATTTCCCATAAAATTTTGTCTTCCTATTGATTTTTCTATCTCGTATCTCCTGCAGGCAACCGCCACTTCCTGCCCACTTCTCCTCTCAGGGATTATGGAGACTCACAGGGCAATAAACATCGGAGGTCTAGATCTGCAAGTGTTCGTTTTGTCAATGAGGCAGAAAATGTGGACCAGGTACAGAACACTTAAGGGAAGNAGCACTGGCACAGTCTGCCCAGGGAGGTTAAGGAATCTCCTTGTCTGGAGACATTCAGAACTCACCTGGACAAGTTCCTGTGTCCCCTTTTCTAGGTGACCTGCCTTGGCAGGGGGCTTGGATGGGATGATCTCCAGAGGTGCCTTCCAGCCAGTTAACATTTTCCTTCATGCTGAAGTTCAGTGAGGCTGTGAAGGGAATTATTCTGCTTCAGTTAATGGTGTAGTGTCTCAGTGCTTTTGCTTTTACTTCAGTGTAGCTTGGATTGATTTTGAACCAGGTAGTTCTTCATCTTAGTTCTTGGTCTGACCTGTGAGGGGGATAATTTGAGCCTGTGTTTCAGGCAGATGATGGGAGGAGAAAAGGATGTGTGTGGCACAGG
>VYZR01017798.1:62150-76867 GCA_013400675.1 Oxylabes madagascariensis | reverse complement strand
CACCCAAAAAAACCCTCCCAAACTTTGACAAATTGTATTTGTTGCTAACAGTTAAACTGATTTTCTTGAACACCCAGATACATAGCAAGTGATGCTTTCAGTAAATTGGTTGCTATTACAGAATCAGTTTTTGCTTTCTTTGCATAATCTGCAGGATTCATGTCAATGTGTTTCCTGCCAGCCACTTAGTATTAATAAAACAAATTTAGCCCTGACTCTCATTTCAGTAGGAGTTGTTACACAACTGAGTCTGGCTGAAGTAAATTCAGGCGTGCACCTCATTTCTAAGAAAGGTAATCATATCTGTCTGTAGGAAGGATTGCTGTGAAGAAGTTACAGTGTCAGCAAGGCAGAAAACTTTAAAGGAGGCCATTTATTTAATTAAAATTAATATCCGTTCACTGGAAAGAGCAGCAATGGCTCATGGAACTGCTAGGTCACCCCCCTTGCTTCATGTTTCTTTTCTCCTGACTCTTTTCCAGTTTTGCCAAGTTGCAGCTGATAGCTGGAAGGAAATACAGAGTCTGTCATATTTTCCAGGCTAAAATGCAAGATGAATGGTGGCAATGCTCTTGAAATTATTGTCAGTGGGGTTCTACTCTGCTGTATCCCTCTTTCACGGTGTTGAATGCCAGGCCTCACCACTATGTGGGGACATGGACAAAGTGAGTGAGTCTGTAGCATCTGTGAGGTACAGTGAGGATCTTTTTTAGAGACGTTCAACTAGGAATGAGTTTCTGTTTACTTGACAATAGTCTGTCTTCAGTTCAAAGTAAGGAAAAGGCAAAGGAGGGAAAGAGTGATTGACTAGATGAGTTTTAAGAAGTGTCTACTGCAATCAACAACAAAGTTTAGGCTTTTACTATGAAGACATAAAGGATATGTTTCCCTTCACATATTTGGCTCTTTTCCCAAAGCTTTATGTCAGTCTTTTTCCCTTGTGTTTAGTTCTGAACCACTCCCATCTTCCGCTGCTGGGCAAATCAGTTCACTTTCTGCAAGTAGGAGGGTCTTCAGCTGTAGCAGCAGCCCCTCTCTGCTGTCAGAGCTGAGGCAGCTTGGGTAGGGTCTGTGACAGGGTCTGTCCACACATGGCACAGAGCCCAGCTCACAGGGTTACATTGCTCAGAAAAGATAGGGTGAGAATTTATAGTTTGTGTAGCAGCCTCAGTGCTTTCTGCTGTCTCTACGTTAAAAAAAATAGAGAATCAAATATAGCATGAGCTTTCATTAGCTGTAAAGCCCAAAGAGCAGCAGGAAAGCAGGTTCACGCCTGCCCTTTTGCCACAGAGATGGAATTCTGCTCTTGCCACCTCTTCTGCTTTTCCTGGTCTCAGCTCTGATTGCTGTCCATCCTTGGTTTTCCCCAGGTCATAATACACATTCCCTTTGCAAGGTAGGACAACTGAGATGGATATCATCCGCACTCCATCAAGGGAGGAGAGTAGTTGCTACTTGCAAGCCTTATTGGATCAGGCAACTAGCTAATTGGCAGTTCACAAAGAGTATTGCCACCAATCTCCTTGTACTCTAGGCATTCTTGCTCATCTTGCTTTTTGGCCACCAGTGGTGTGAAGTGATAATAAAGCATAACCATTTGTGACTCTGAAGAGAGAGAGGACTACTTCTCCATGTACTAGTTTGCCATGATTCACACTTTAGGATACTTTTGTGCAATTCCGGCTCTGGAGGATCACTTTCAGGTTTTCTAGCCCACCTTTAAGAGCAAAGAGGAGAGGATTGGTTTGGTTTTATGATCATCTAAACTTGTGTGGAACAAACTTGTTTCTAATTTTACTGAAATAGTTGCTTGCAAAGCACTTTGAGATAAATGGATGAGAAGCACTCTGTGAGAGGTACCTCTTCTTAAAATGACATGAGGCAACATCAGAAACTTGCCTTCTGGGATCCAAAGTTCAGATCATTGAAAGAAATATGAAGATGGGGAGTTTGGGCCCTTTATTTATAAAGCTGACTTTTCTGTATATGGACAGAATGTACTGTTTGTGCCTGAACTAGTAGCCTTCATTCCTGACTGTTGTGTGATAGCTTTAGTTTGTTTGACATCTTCTCTTTTTCAATGTCGTGAGTTTCTTACTTTCTTTTCCCTTCCCCTCCCACCCTTCCCCCAACTCTTTCTTTTCTTCTTGCAATTTAGAAATCAAGTTCCTCTACCACAACTGGAGAGAAGATCACTAAAGTCTATGAGCTAGGAAATGAGCCGGAGCGCAAGATGTGGGTGGATCGGTACCTGACGTTCATGGAGGAGAGGGGCACGCCTGTGGCCAGTCTGCCAGCTGTGGGCAAGAAGCCCCTGGACCTGTTCAGGCTCTATGTCTGCGTCAAAGAGATTGGAGGTTTAGCACAGGTGAGAAGAACTGGTTAAAAGTGAACCTTCAAAAAGTCGATATTCTTTTTTTCTGGAGTATTCCTGCTGGATACATCATTAGGTTTTCAGCCCTGACAATACTGTTGAAGGAAATGGTTTCATGCTTGGATAGCTGTCTGGAGTTCATTTTGAGCTGTATAATGGCTGTAAAACTTTAGAGTTTGAATCAAGATTGACCATTGCTGTAGTCAGATGAAATTGTTGCCTTTTCAGGGGAATCTAGTAACGCTGCTGAGAGACAAAAAGAAGAAAAGGCAACTGGATCAAAATTACGAGTAAGAAGCAGATGATAGAGCTGAAAGAAAAAGGAAATTTTCAAGTCCATCTTTCCTGTATAGAGATACAGCCTGTAGGACAATTCAGTTCATCTCTCCAGAGAAGCTGCAGACATATTCTTAAAACACAGTCCTTCATCCCAAACCTTTAATTCTGGATGTCTCTATATGGTGTACTTGTTTCTTAGACATGGACTGTGCTGTGTTTGGAAAATGCTTACAGGATATTTTCAGTTGCCTTGCAAACATAATGATTACAAGGAAAAGGTGAATTACCTAAATGAGTTGAAGAAAAACGAAAGCAGGAAGAGCTGAGAATAAAAAAGTCAGAGATGGGAGGCAGAAGCTTTCATTTGTGTTCTAACCAGTTAACTTGAAGTTTTGCAAAGGGATGTTGGAAAAATATTCATGAGTTCTGTAAGGCTGTTCACCACTGAGCAAAAATGAAATGTTTCACCGTTCAGCATCTAAAGGGAAAGCAGGAGAAAACAGCCAGTACTTGCAGTCTTAGATTTGGCATTTGAAGTCACCTGTCCTTGCCTGATGCTTGTACAAAGCATCCCTTGCATCTAGGGGATCGCTGGCTAGACACTAGAAACTATTGTGAAGTGCAGGAATCCATGAGTTCTGTGTTTATGAGAACGTGTGTTCAATGTCTTGCAAAATGAGGTCTTAAAACATAGGTAACATGTAGATAAATATGCATGTGTAGTATTATATAAAACGTAATATTAAAATATACAATTCTACACTAATTACAAAATCTGAACTCCAAAATATGGCAAACAAATCAGATTCTCATAAAGAGAACATATTTTCATAATCTATGTGGTTAGTTCATGAAAGGAATGTTCAACATCAGTTAGTACCCCTTTCAAAGCTATTTTTAATAGTGCACCTCACAACATAGGATTTGACTGCTGAATTAGATCATTGGCCCTTCAAATCCAGGGATTTTAGCTATTTGTATTATTAAAGGAAGGCAGAGAAACCTAATATAGTTCATTCTGCCAGTTGTTAAATGCTGTATATTGGTAAGAGATGTTATCCTGACATTTTTAGTGATCAGCTTATGCCCCTCAGCATCATATGAATTTGATTACTTTTAGCTCAGAAACTTTATTACAGGTGAATCGTATCGTGCAGCTGCTCTGCCTCGTACAGCATGATTGTGCCCACAGCGTGACTCTTAGCGTCGAAAATTGAGCAAGATGGGGGGCAGATGGGTTATTCTAGAGAGTCATTCATGTTTGCTTATTATGGAAATTTATTTTATTTTGGGACATTCAGTGTTGATTTTCAGTGACAGACATTATGCTTGCCAAAGAATAGACGCTGTTCACTCAGACTGATTTTTGAAAGAGCTTGAGTTACAAATGCATGTTCTTCAATACTGGTGAAAATTTACACTTAAAATGAGGGCTCTTGGTTTTCCTGGTGTGCCCACATGAATGAATGGTCACTATATTTATCTGTTTGGAGCTACTCAGAGGTGCAGAGTTTGCTTGCTGAGTTTCATTTAAATGCATCTGTGTGATGCCCTCCTAAAAAGCTGTTGCTCCAACGGCTGCACTCCACATCTTGTGACTCTGCCTGGAGAGTGGCAGGGAGTGGAGCTGTGCAGCAGTGGTGCATATTCCCTGTCCGAGGAGTTGCCATTGATGGGGTCCCAACATGAACAGACCAGCTGCTGGCAGTCTTCTTTTAAATGCCAATATACTGGGCATTTAGGCATGAACGTTTCTGTTTGCATTATGCAATGTGTTCATTACGCACCACTTAGCTGTAAGCCAGTAGGCACAAAGAGCTGTGTAACTGGATTTCAGGCCTCAACAAGGGCAGTTAATGAAAATCTGGTCTCCTTTAACTCCTGCGTTCTTGTAGGATGTACCACAGAAATAACAACACTTAGCATAGCCATGCCAACCTGCTTGCTGTTAATGCCATGCTCAAAAGATCTTTGCTGACTGGCAGCAGTTACAGTGTAAACACTGAGAGAAACTGAAGAAAATGTTTTCTTTGCTGGCACACAGACTAAGGAATAGTATGGCTAATGATAATCTTCCTAGCTATACAAGTTAAGTTGGAGTAATTAAAATATCAGGCCTTAGGGCAAGTAGCAGACGTCATGGAATCAGAATTGGTACCCAAAAAAGATGAGATTTCTCAGATGTTTAAAGCCAATTTATTTTGGTTCTGACCCTGCTCCTTGGATCATACCTAGAAATTGCATAACTGGTTGAATGAACTTAAGGGCATCAGGTGTTACATCAAAAGCAGTGGCTGCTACGAGTGGTACAGCCGAGTGAGTCAGTGGCATCACCCAGGATGACAAATGAACTTCGCTGTTATTACAGATCAGCTGTGTTTGAGGAACTCATGAGCAGAGTCTTTCAATATTCTCAGCCTTACACTGCAAACAAGACTCACAGTGGAGTGGTGCAGCCAGCATTGTAATACAGAGTATTGCTGGACTAGCCGTGAGTGTTTGAAGTCTGCCTTAATTAATTAAGGGGCCTGGCTTCACTCTGCCTCTCATCTAGCCAGGGAATCATTGATCTGTCCCTGCAAGATGCACCAAAGTGAAAGGAATTGAACCAGGAATTACAAGCTGAACTGTTTGACAGCTGGTGGCTATTTGGAAGAATTTATTTTTCATATCAATGTTCAAACAAATTGCAGAATAACACTGTTATTGCTTTCTAAATTGTATTTTAGAAGCTGCTTTTTAATTAGAATGGTGTGGGTGTGGGTGGGTGTCTGGGAGGGAGAGAATGAGCAGGAATTTGCTTGGAGATGGATTGCTAACTGAAGAGCATAGGCCCTGGAAGGGCGTAAGACATTTAAAGGATGCACCATGCAGAAAACTCCACAAGCAAAGCTTTTTATGTAGCTATCAGCAGGTTCCTTAATGGCTTTATAACTGTAAATGCTGTCTGTGCATTACTGCGTGTGGGAGTAATGAGCATTAGTTAAAAGAGGAAAATAAAAAAAAGTAAACCAAGACATTAAGTGCTTTTTTTTCCCCTTTTCTGTTTCCTGACTTAAACAAAACACTTTGCTGCAAACCAATGATTCTGCTGTTTACTTTGCTAGGTTAATAAAAACAAGAAGTGGCGTGAGCTGGCAACCACCTTGAACGTTGGCACTTCGAGCAGCGCAGCCAGCTCCCTGAAAAAACAATACATTCAGTACCTGTTTGCCTTCGAGTGCAAGATTGAGCGAGGGGAGGAGCCCCCTCCAGAAGTCTTCAGCACTGGAGATACCAAGAAACAACCTAAGATTCAGCCGCCATCTCCTGGTAAGTCAAATAAACTGCAGCCTCTTACACAACCATTTTTTGAACGCAAGGCATACAAGGCTGTTGTGCCTATATATTTATAAGCGTGTCTTGATAATGCTGGAAAAACAAGGATAAACCTGTTGTTGGCATCTTGTTCTCAAACTTGGAGCCAGCTCCTGAGTCAAATCAGAGTTAACTCTGAAGGGCCCCAGCAGTTGTGTGTCTGCTTTGTCCTTGTTCACTCCAACATAGAAAGATGTGTGTGCCAGCATACCCTTAACATTCAGTGACATGGGCGTAACAAAACGAACACAGTTCTGCACGGATGTGCTTCTACTGTAAGACAGGAGCATGCATTTGTCTAAAGGTCAGACTCTGGTACCTGCACTTTCCTTGCTATGACTGAAGCTGCTTTTCAACACAGCTGTTGATCAGCAAGGCTTCAGCTGGAGCAGGATGGCAGTCCAGAGCTGGACTGATCAGCGTGTCTCAGATGGTTGCTCTGATGCAGCTCGTGTGGAAAGTGTGGCAGATGGAGAGCTGAGAGTATGGTATATCCCCACTGCCAGACATCTTAGTTTGGGAGCGTGCTCTCTGTTCTGTTGTTGCTAATCCTGTGTGTCAGGTAAGCCGTTAGGATCACTGTTTTTACCTTCTCATCTGAAAAATTGGAACTGGGATTGCTGTATTTTGGCTGTTCTTTTTTGCATTTACAGTGTGATATTTGAAACCACTGTTTTCTTTCTAAATTCATGTCAGTTAAGATTCTCAACATTTGATAGTCAGAGCTGATACTCAAGGCAGGGCTATTTTTAAGTAGAAACATTTTAAGTACATAGGAAGAGTCATAGTATTAGTCTAGATGTTGACTTCTGGACTACCCATGGAAGAATAAAAAAATCCTTTCATTATTTTGAATTATCCCTTTTGTTATTAGTTTTTCTGACCAACAAAATAATTTGACAAAATTTGCGAACTACTGCCACAATTACTATTAGGCAGACCACCGTCACTTATTGCCAAGGGAATATAATTTCTGGAATGTTTACAGCAGTTTCCTGCAGTAGAACACAGTTTTAGGAAAATATTAATTAACCTAATTTCTGTTAGTTCAGTTCACTGGCTGAAAATGGGAAGTGGAGAGTCAGAGAGCCAGCAAACCCTGCAGACAGTTTGCAATTGCATGATTTCAGTACCCTATCATGGACACTAGAAAGTTGCAAAGACCTTTATAATCGTATAATAAAATTCTGGCCTTTTCAAGATTATCTCTTACAATAGTGCTTTCTCAGTACAGGAAAAGATAACAGTGATAAGGCTTAAATCTTTCTCAGCCTGTTTCATTCAGTGTAAGGATTTGAGGGAGTGTTTAGTTAAAATCTTCCTAAGCACATCTCTATGTAATAACTTAAATATTTCCTCCACCTTGTTAAAACCTAGGGTTATCAGGTACTCCAGTGGTGATTGTTTAATAGAGAGGAGACTAGGTTACTTTGCAATTCAAGTTTAGAAGACAGAGAAAAACAGTTGGTACTAGAAGTAAAGCCCATAGTCCAAATGTTTACCTGTCTGAAATAAGCACAGAGTGTCCTGAATGTGCAGAGCTGCAAAAAATAATATATGTTGGAGGTGCCCATCGCCTCCTGAGAAGACTGGTAAGGGAAGCTGAAATGGTTAGACTTGTTAAGGACAGTGAAGAAGAAATTATTCTATCTCTAAAAATGGAAGAGCATTACGCTTTGTCCTCTCCTCCCTTCCCTTTTCTCTCCAATACTGCTCTCAGGAGTTGATTTTGGGATGATCACGATAAATCAGCTGAATTTTGAGATGAGGAATTGCTATTTAAATATGTAAACATGAGACAAAGGAATGGAAATGTCAGATGTACCACTTTACAGGGTCCTTTTGCATCACGATGCTACAAATGAAAATGGCAAAGTCCAAGTTTAAATTTATCATAACATTCAAGCAAGCTGTCTTTGAGGAGAACTGAAACTATTTTTCTAAAATAAAAACACAGCAGGACATAGAGACTAGAAAAGGGGGAAGCAAGCAAGGATCTCAAGGTTTGTTTTGTTGGAGAGAAAAGAGCTCGTGTCACTGAATGGGAATGCACTTCTGTACGGAGAAAGGCTTTCCCAGTGTGTATCAGCTTTAGTACATGAAATCCCGCTGAGGTATAGATGCCTCAGAGAGTACAAGCCTGTTCTCTTTAATTGTCAGCTTTTTTTCTTGTTCTTTTTCCTTTAGTATATACCAACATTAACATTTTAGCTGCACAAAAGAAGCAGAGTTGTAGACATACTTTAGATAATCTGTTACTCTTTGGCATTCAGAGGGAACAGGAGCCCAGTACGACAAGAAACAGTAACTCCAGAGGTCCTTGCTCTAACCATTAGCCTCTCTTGTGCAGTTACCTCAGTGTAGGCAGAGCCACTTAGAAGGCAAAATCATTTGCAGAGAGCTATTTACAGTATTAGGGCTGAAGTTAATCTGATAGAAAAGCAGAGGGACTTGTCTCAGAGGGGAGGGTGTTGTATTTTGTCCAGTTCTAACAAGCTGATGCTAGGAAACAAGTCTTGAGATCTTAAAAGTCAGCTGATGTTCATAAAACTTTTAAAATTAAGTATTTCAATTGCTCCTAAGAATACAACAGGACTGACGGCCTTTATGGTGCAGAGAAGGATTCAGTTCCAATGTCACTGTTGTTCCCAGGTGTGTGGTTATGCCAGGTGGGAGCAGGCTGAAATGCAGCTTAGAGCAAATCTGTTCTTGCACGTATCTCACATCCAAGGGGTGGTTATGTGACTGCTTCACAGATGACCTTTAGAATGTAGGCATAGAGGGAATGCTAGGAAACACAGAGTGATAGCCATGGTGAGGAGATTCATATGGAAGAGCACATCAAGAAAAGGATGTGATGTGTTAGTCAAATTTATGGGACTGCGAGACAGTGGTCTGGGGTCACGTTTGTCCAGTTGCTTGTAGCACTACATTCGGGATTCTCCCATCACTTCTGGTCTTTACAACATCATTAATAAGTAAATGGTACATAAAGGGGTGAATAATTTATTGTTATGTACAGTGAAATTCCTGATAATGGCAGCAATTATAAGAAGTTGAAAAAAGGAGCAAAAGTAGAGCACCAAAGTGACAGACTGGTTGGCCTTGATCAGCAGATTTGCACAGTAGCCAAGGTGTTAGGGTTAGGATTTGGTGCTCATTTCAATAGTTCTTACTTCATATCACTGTCAGAGCCTCTTCTGCTGTTTCATAAAGCTCCTGAGGAGGGTTAGGGGCCTGAATGTTTTAGTGTGCCTTGCACTGCTCTGAGGTTTTGCAAGTTGGTGATGTGTTAGTGGTAGGATGAGGCCTTTGTGTCAGCTTAGATCTGCCTGGGTCAGGTAATACCATCAGCAGCAAGGGCCAGCTGCAAATGCCTGATGACAGACTAACAGACTATTGGAGGATCCCTGGTGGCCTTCTGTCCTGATCACCAGGTCTGTGACAAGGTCCGTGTCAACTGCTGATGACTTTCGCTGTGTAAAAACTCCCTTGGAGAGAGGGGCATTGTAGGTCTTCCTTCTTTCCAAGAGTGGTTGCAAAGACAAAATGCTTTTCCTGTCATGTGCATTTGATAGTTTTGACCAAAATGCTCACAAATTATGTGGGAAGTTCTAAACGGAGAAGAATTCTGGGTGCCATTACTGTAAGCACTAATGGATGCTGGAGAAAAAATTCCAAAAGAGCACAACTCTCAGAATTTCTCCTGTGTTGAATGAACAGGATGGCCAAAGAGGATGGCCATTCCAGCTGAGGATGCTTGTGAGTAGCAGCAGCTGACCCTGATGTCAACAGAGATTTCATTAAAGCAAACCTGGAAAAATCGTAAGCTTGTGCTGGAAAGAGGGAGCGAAGAGGCGCCAGGAGCGTGTTGCCTGCGTTTCCTTGGCAGCAGAGAAACGGGACTTGGGCAGGGGGATGGCGGGGGGAACACCCCAGGCACGGCAGGACACAGCCATTGAGTGAGTGAGCGCGCCTGTAACCAAACCCATCCGTCTCTGCCGGCGGGTGGCTGACTGAAGCGCTATTATTAGCAGGCAGGTGATGTCACGGAGCGTGTCATGAGGCCAGCCAGGGAATCCCCACTGAAGACGGATGGGCCAGGGGTTGGGAGGGGTGGCTGGGGGACAGGCGGAGGTGCCCCTGCGCCTGCATCCGCGCCTGCCCGGGGGGCCCTGCCGAAGCCAGCAGCCCCCAGTCCAGCCTAACTGGGGCACTGGGTTCGTGCTGTGTAAATTATCTTCCCAGCGTGGTGGCTGGCTGTTCACTCTGAAGTATGTGAATGTACTTAACCTTCAGTAACCTTTCCATTGTTTACTTTAGAGTATACATTTGTAGCTTCTGGCAAAAGGTAGGGATATCCTAGAGAGCATGTCAGGCCTCACATTAATGGAGTTTCAAGAGGTTTCATTCTTCTTTCCTTTTCTTTTTTTTTTTTTTTTTTTTCCCAAAGGGAAAAAATTTCTGGCAAGAGAAAGGTTTTATATCTTTTTTTAGCTGCATATTTCTGCTCTGGTAAATAAAGGGTCTTTCCTGAAAGCAGTACTTACTGCCATGCAGGCTTTGCAAGGCAAAAGGCATGCCAGTACTATAATTACATGCTGCAGAGAATAATGCATGCTGTCATGTGTTATTAACACATGCTTCCACAGCAAACTGTGGAAGACCTCATCTTCTCACTGACCAAGATGTCAATCGTGTTTAAGTTTTGATGTATTTTGTATCGTGAAAAGCATATTCCTACAAATCTGTTACGATACTTGAAGGACAATTATTGCTTAGATGTGGATGTGAGATGAGGAATTCAGTAGCTATGAACGCACAGGTTTTTTTCCTACACATCCCCAAGATAGCTGCAGAATCATGTAAGCAGAGATTACTTTTTATAAAAGAACATTGTGGTTTGTCTTCCTTCTTAGAGCTTGGTTTAATATTGAAGCTTATGAAGCACTCTAAAAGATACTGTTTCTCTTTCAGAATGTCCACAATCAAAATTAAAACATCTAACATAATAAAATCCCTGCAAAAATAGATATAAAAATTTCATAGTGCAGCCCAGCAAAGGCAAAATTTAAGGTGAAATAGGAAATACAGGCTCTTCTTGGTAGATGGAGTCCTAATCCAGAGATGAAACACTTGCAGTTCCTATTCCGTGGAAGTGTCCCTAACCTAATGGGGGTCAGGGGCAAAGTGTATTAACAAAGTAGTACCAGAAACTTTGCACTTCTCATGACAGCATTTGCCTTCCACTTTATCAGTTGTATCTAACCAGCCATTTAGAAAGAGGCTTGAGGAAAAGTAACCAACCTTATAACTGCCACCCTGAAGATAGAAATTGAACTTGTAGCTTCTCAATTGGGTATCCTCTTTTTTCTTTTCAACCTTTCTTTATATAAGATTATATAAAACATATTGTTATTAATAATTTTGCACTCCTGCAGCCCATAAATACTGAAAAATCTTTTACTTTTTTCCTTTAGGTTTGCTAGAGGTATGAATTAAGCTCTTGCTCAGGTAGGATAGGGAAAAGCTTAATTGCTTCTTAATAGCCCGCCATAAGAGAAGTATGCAGAGTTAGGCAATATCCGAATTTACAGTAAGTATATGGGTGCACTAGGATGTTTACTTACATGTTTCTAATACAGCAAGATGGTATGTGACAATCTGTGGCATAACTCAGAAATGCTTTCAAGCTTTTTAGAAGAATCTAGAATTGTGTTTCAAACTCAAAGGCAGAAGAATGATCTTGACCTGCTTGGGGGTCATATATACAAAGAACTCATTTTATATGAATATGATGGGGTTTTGTTTTATTATAGCACTAAAGCCTTCAGCTAACTGTAGACTAATGTAACTAACATTAGTTGTTGCAAATGTTCTTGTTCCTGTATTAATGCAATCAGAGAGCTTTTCCTAAACTTTTTTTGGTACCTCATTACATTGTAAGCATAATTCAAAAATGCCTCAGAAGGATGAGGACAAGAACAATGTGGTCCACACAATGTGGATTTTACATATGCACTTGCTACTGAGACTGATTTCCAGATAGGGGAACATGTGTTACAGATATAAATGAAACACATATAAAAAAGGTGTTCTTCAGTTAAAAACAAGCTCTGCCTGTCAGGATGATGAGTGTTCTAGGATTCTGAGCCAATTATAAACTACTCTCTTTCATATACAGAAGAAAAACCCATACTGCTTGTTCCAATTTTCCCTCTAACAGTAATTTATAAAGTTTTGTTAATTGGTTGTTGAATGTAGATGGGCAGGCACAATAAAACACTTACATGACAGTTAATAAAAAAGAAGGACCTTTCAAGCCAAATCCATGTCCTACTCAGTGTGTTCAGTTTGTGACTTTTTTCTCTTGGTAATTTTTTTCCCAGTTGTATCTAAAGACTTGAATCCTACTAGTTGTCCTTGGGTAGAATGTCTGCTGCAAGACCTGTCAGATCCAAGGCTTAGATGTTGTTACTAATCCTCACTTAACCACCATCTAAATCATAAAACTACTCTGTAGAGCTTTGGGCTCAGGGCATGTTTCTGTTCAGTAGTCACATGAAAATAGTAGCTTTGGTCTGGATGTATTTTACCATTAGCTTTACCATTACCAATATCCGATGTATTCATTTAATGCCCTCATTGCTGCTCGGAACACAACAGTAAAATGCACTTCTACTTTGTTATACCAAGAATATCAAGCTATTTACCTCCATTAAGGAGGACACTAGTGCAGATACTTTATTGCTTTCTGAGATCTCAACAAATAAGTTTTTGCAGATTAAACAGTTGCTTTGCAGAATTGACCTGGTCTTGTTACATATGCTTTTCCATCACTGACCCTAACTAACATTTTGTTAAGATGTCCCTTTCTATTTTTACGGTTCTTTTAGGAGTGTTATCTGTAGCCTCCTGTTCGAATGCTACTTTCAGTTACTGTTTTCTTCTGATCCCAGATTGCCTTTTGCATTTCTTAAATACCATCTTTTGCTATGCTGTCTCAAAGATGACACAGGATTGCAGTGTGCCGCTAATCATTTGCTATGTTTCACCATGGAAATGTCTGCCTTTTAGTGCTAAATAAAACCATGAATTTATATTAATATAGCAGCGTAAATTTATGATGAAAAGCTTCTAGCTGAAATATTTCTTCTAAACGCGTGTGTTGTGATCATGATTATATGAAGAAGCTGTGCCAAAGAACAACCTTCATTTACTCTGTTGTAAACTACAGACAATTAACTTTGTATCTCTGACCTCTGATTTAAATGATCCTTCATCTGGATGATTTTTATCCATGTTGCTTCAGGCAGCAGATTAAATTCATGGTTCTAGGAAAGATGATGGCTATTACTACACAGCATATCCTGATCTCAGAGGATTTTGGGGGAGTTATAAAGTACCGAGATGGATTGAGGTATACACAGGCTTCTGGAGGAAAGAACCATTTTTTTCCGTGATGATTATTATTTCCACAGGAATTTGGCTGCTACCTTTTCATAATTACTTTTTTAAATTTTTTCAGCTAATTCTGGTTCCTTGCAAGGCCCACAGACTCCACAGTCCACTGGTAGTAATTCCATGACAGAAGTGCCAGGCGATTTGAAGCCCCCAACACCAGCATCCACACCTCATGGACAGATGACACCTATGCAGGGTGGCAGGTATGAAAAGGGCTTTGCTTCATTTTTTATTGCTCTGGTTCTACAGCAATTTAATCCAGTCTTTCCTAGCTGCTTAGGCACTCGTAGGATTTTGCAGTAAACCAGTCAGAGCCTGACACGTGGCAGAAAATTATTTATTTTTGGAGGAGAAAGAGGGAAGCGGAGGAAGGAGGAGAGGTCCATTAGCTTTCTAAACACTAAAGAAGGATCAGACAAGCACCTGTGCAAAGAGGTGCACGTGAATATGTCAGTAGTGGGGTGGAGGGTGGAACCCAAAAGCACCAACTTAGAGCCACAACCTTCCTCTCCTCGCTTATCCTGTGCACCTCTGGTCCACAGATTCAGTCATGCTCAGGAAGGAGAAATGTGATTTAAAGGTGTTACTTGAATTCAAATTGTGAAAAGCATATACAATAACAGTGGTTGAGATAGCAGAGAGTTCAACTGGATGGACCAAGAGATCCCTTTCAGTTCTGTGCTCTGTAAGTCTCAGACCGGCTTAATCTGAAGTGAAGCTGTCTCACCATTCATTAAAGAGCCTTAGTTCACTGAAGTCCAGCAAAACAGTTCTTTATGACTTCAGCAGGAACACGACTGAGCTCTGAACTGTGTACAGAGCCACTCCAGACTTAATTTACTTAGGTTCTTTTTTTCTCCATCTGTAATGCTGCAGAAAGGATAGCAAGAAGCTTTTTTAATCATCTCCAATTCAGATTGAGTTTTCTAGGTAAAAAAAGAACAAAACAGCTTAATGAAATTTCAGGGAGGTTTAGACTTTTATATGAGTAATAGAAATACACAAACAATAGAATTAGATTAAAAACCCTGACCTTAAAGGTAAGTAGAAAAGAAGCTTGGGGAAAAAGTGGGTAGATTCTTTTTAATGATTTTCCATTGTGAAAGTCTTTTGCATCTTCCTTGGATATATCCTGCACTGATCACTGCCACAGCATGGTGAGCAAGTTGTATTGTAGCCTAGGCTGTTTTCACAGTTCTTACGAACACAGGATGATGTTAATGTTCCTTTTTTTTTTTAATCT
>VYZR01017798.1:16058-48544 GCA_013400675.1 Oxylabes madagascariensis | reverse complement strand
TTATATGTCATCCTCAGCTTCCATGCAGCCTATCACTAGACCTCCTCAGTCATCCTACCAGACACCACCCGCTATGCCAAACCACATCTCCAGAGCTCCAAGTCCAGCGTCCTTCCAGCGCTCTTTGGAAAACCGTATGTCTCCAAGCAAGTCTCCTTTCCTACCCTCCATGAAGATGCAAAAGGTTATACCCACAGTTCCAGTGTCACAGGTCACAGGACCTCCACCCCAACCACCACCGATTAGGCGAGAGATCACCTTCCCCCCAGGCTCTGTAGAAGCATCCCAACCAGTCTTAAAACCAAGACGAAAGATTACCTCAAAAGATATTGGTAAGCATGAAAACAAAACCTAATATAAATTGTGAGGAAAGGGACTTTGATTCTGATTTTTTTTCCACATTTTAATACACTCTTGACAAATAGTGAACTTTGGTAACTACAATGTGATTGTCTTCAATAAAAATGTGATAACGTGCATCAGTGAGGATGATNATTCACTGGGTGGTTTTGAATTTTTTTAAAGATTTTTCTTCGTAGTAGACTAAGCATAAAAAAGAAGTGAAAATATTTTAGTTGGTGAGGACTGTTGCCTTTTCATGCATGTCTGAAATGNTGTGATAACGTGCATCAGTGAGGATGATAGGTAAAACTCATCCCAGACAATCTGACATGAAGGGAAAGCAATATTTTATATGGAGACTTGAGGTCTTCACAAATGCATTAAAAATGAAGCTTGCCTCAGATTTCAAAATGAGATGTGTTGGAAGGTCCTTTAAAATGTCTGTTAAATCACCAGTACAGCATTTAGGTTAGCAAAGCTTTCCATGTTTTTGTTCCATGGAAGCTCATGCTGTTCTGCTGTGTAGTTGCAGTCTCTGCTTTCCTTGAATGGTCCATTTAATCATTCCATAGTATCTGTCCTGTTTGTTTCTCCTCCACTTCTTGAAAAGATCCCCAAGTATTTTCTTATCTTGAGTTTTGGTTACATTTCATCCATTCAAGTTCTCATACTTCAGATTTCCACATTCCTGACAGAGTATTCTACCTTTGTTTACTGATGAATTGGGTTAGTCAGGTTCTTCGAGTTTGTACAATTATTTCAGGTTCAGCAGAGTCAGGAAGAATGGCCCTGTTAGGATATTCTCCAACAGTTACAGAAAACTGAACCAGAACTAAGCAGTGAAAATAGGGTCTTAACCAGTAACCATTTAATTTAAATTTGCATCCTTAGACTATCACAGTTTACTCTTTCAGAACTCATTAATAGTGTCCAAGGACGCACTAATACTGTTTTACTTCTCCCTCTTTCTTTCTCCAGTAACTCCTGAGGCCTGGAGAGTGATGATGTCTCTTAAATCTGGTCTTCTGGCTGAAAGTACCTGGGCGCTAGACACTATTAATATTCTTCTGTATGATGACAGCACTGTTGCTACTTTCAACCTCTCTCAGGTAGGTGGGAAAGCATTATCCTTCTCAACTTTCCAGGGAAAGAAAAAGGAAATAAGACACCTACCTACAAAAATGCTGCTGGCTTTTCCGATTTATTCTAATTAACATACATTTTAATACTGAAAAACTTGCACTTGTTTATTATTGGTAACAGTGAGTAACAAGAGACAGATATAGGTCACATAGCGGAAATAAAGAAGCCTGTAAAACGGATGTTTCTTGTAAAAAGGAGCATGTAGAAATATAAGAATTTTAGAACTGCCAAAAGACTAATGTGTAAATTCACACACATAATAGTATAATCCCTCAAAACAGCAGTGTTAGTAATCTTTCTTAATCTGTGTTTCTTTAAAGACTTTGCAAAACTATATTCAACTGATTTGAAGGCTTTTTTTTTTTTTTTTTCGGTAACAACTTGTCCTGTTCCATACTTCCATGTGAGACTGTTGGATTTTATTTAATTGCTTATTTTCTGTTCAGTTTCTTCTTCCAGTGAATTAAGTTTTCACAGGAATACCAATTTGACAATTTAAAGGCTAAAATCCACTGTCTATCCATAGGATATAAGCAACACAGGATTTAACAGTGTGTGCTTTTGCCTCACTGCCTCCCAGCATTTTTCAGCTCTGCTCTAATCATTTGCCTATTAGGTGGTAGAAATAGATGGCATGCTGATAATTCACATCATCTAAAATTTGTACGAATTAAATATTCAGTTTCTCTCCTCCATTCATTCCTTGGTTACTAATAGTGTAACTCATCATTTTTTAAATATAATGACTTTTTTTTTTAAATACAGACACAAATGGTACATTACATCCCACCTGACTTTAGAACTAGGGATATCTATAGCATGATTTATCTCACCCAGAAGAAGAGATCTAAAATAGGTCAGATGAATCATACCCTAGAAATGGCCTGTAAAACACCATTGATTATAAAAGGAATCAAGACAATTAGGTTAGGTGTGTGACTGGTGTGGGTGTTTGAAGTTAAATGAGGTGAATCTCCTCTGAATTCTGTCAGAAATTGTGTTAATTCACCCTATGCAAATTGCACAGAATACCAGACATATTGTAAATACATATATTCTTTTGTTATTTTTGCTTTGGACTCTGTTTCCAATGGCAAGGACCATATGATGCCTGGTAACTCCTGCAGTTCTGATAAGCATCAGTTTGTTCTTAGTTCTTTGAGAAGCTGGCAATCCTAAGAGACTACAGAATGGACAAAGGGTTACATTTTACTGAAAACCCATTAGCCCATGATTTAAAAAAAAAAAAAAAAAACCAAAAAACAACAACACGTTAAAAGCCAGACAGTGGGGCTGAATGCATCATAACAAAGAATTTTTAACAATAAAGCCACTAAGCAAAAATTAATACCAAGTCCAGCTACTGTCTTTCCATAAGAAAGTGAGTACAAGTTAATTAAGAAGATTAAACCTAAATTAAAACTGTTTCTGAAGGGTGACTTACAGCACCAGGCTCCAATAACAATTTTTAACTACTGCCAGACAAAGAATGGATCTATTCCAATAGAGATGAGATATTAATCTAGGATATCTGTACCTGGACCCTGAACTGCAGGTCCCTACATGACAGTTGGTTTTAGAGACAAAGGAGGAAAGGAAGAATTGCAAACTTTAAATAACTAATAAAAGTACAAATCAGGAAAAATAGCCAAGTTAGGAACTTCAGTACTCTGTACAAAAGATGAAGAGTAATAGGCACTTCCAAGGAGACAGAACAGCTAAGCCAGTTGTCTGCTATGGCTTAAAGGAGACATTAATAAAGTTCTGTACCTCTCATAGCTGTTACAACTGAAGCAAACAGAGCCATGATAGTTTGACATTATATACTGTTTGGACAGACTCTAGAAGATTTTCTTTTGATTAATTTCTGCTATGTAGGACCTAGCCACTAGTCCACAGCAGGATGAGAGAAATACTCACACATGTATGCTTCAGTGTTCCTAATAAAATTTCATGCAGACAAAAGTATTTATGTGATTTTTATGTTCTTTCTTTCTTCTTCCCTCAGTTGTCTGGATTTCTTGAGCTTTTAGTAGAATATTTTAGAAAATGCCTGATTGACATTTTTGGAATCCTTATGGAATATGAAGTGGGAGATCCAGGCCATAAAGCACTTGATCATAAAGCAGCCAAGAAAGATGATAGTCAGTCCTTGGCAGAGGATACTGGAAAAGATGAGAATGACGAATGTATTGACTATTTTGATGAAGATGAGGAGGAGGGGGAGGATGAAAAGGTAGAAGGAGAAGAAAAGAGCATTGTTTTTTCCACTCCTGGTGCCATTGCTGATCCAAGTGAGAGGCCAAAACAAGCCAGTAAATTTGACAAGCTGCCAATAAAGATTGTAAAGAAAAATAACCTATTTGTTGTTGACCGATCTGACAAACTTGGACGCGTTCAGGAATTTGATAGTGGACTTCTCCACTGGCAGCTTGGTGGTGGTGACACAACTGAGCATATCCAGACTCACTTTGAAAGCAAGATGGAGATTCCACCGCGCAGGAAAGCCCCTCCTCCCTTGAACTCTCCAAGCAAAAAGAAGGAACTCGAGGGGAAAGGTGAATCTGAGGAGCAACAAGAAAAGAGTATAACAGCAACCATTGATGATGTCCTCTCAGCTCGGCCAGGAGCATTACCTGAAGACTCAAACTCTGGTTCCCAAACAGAGAGCAGTAAATTTCCCTTCGGGATCCATCAAGCCAAAAGCCACCGGAATATTAAACTGCTAGAGGATGAGCCAAGGAGCCGGGATGAGACTCCTCTATGCACCATAACTCACTGGCAAGACTCCTTGGCCAAACGCTGCATCTGTGTGTCAAATATCGTCCGTAGCTTGTCTTTTGTGCCTGGCAATGACACCGAAATGTCCAAACATCCAGGCTTGGTGCTGATCCTGGGGAAGTTGATCCTTCTTCACCACGAGCATCCAGAAAGAAAGCGAGCGCCGCAGACTTACGAGAAAGAGGAAGAGGAGGACAAAGGGGTGGCCTGCAGCAAGGATGAGTGGTGGTGGGACTGCCTCGAGGTCTTGAGGGATAATACATTGGTCACATTAGCCAACATTTCTGGGCAGCTAGACTTGTCTGCTTACACAGAAAGCATCTGTTTGCCAATTTTGGATGGCTTGCTGCACTGGATGGTGTGCCCGTCTGCAGAGGCACAGGATCCTTTTCCAACCGTGGGGCCCAACTCAGTTCTTTCGCCTCAGAGACTTGTGCTGGAGACCCTGTGTAAGCTCAGTATCCAGGACAATAATGTGGACCTTATCTTGGCCACCCCCCCATTCAGCCGTCAGGAGAAACTCTACGCTACTTTAGTTAGGTACGTTGGGGACCGCAAAAACCCGGTCTGCCGAGAAATGTCCATGGCGCTCCTATCGAACCTTGCCCAGGGGGACACATTAGCAGCAAGGGCAATAGCTGTGCAGAAGGGAAGCATTGGAAACTTGATAAGCTTCCTGGAGGATGGGGTCACTATGGCCCAGTACCAGCAGAGCCAGCATAACCTCATGCACATGCAGCCTCCGCCTCTGGAGCCGCCTAGCGTAGACATGATGTGCAGGGCAGCCAAGGCCTTGCTGGCCATGGCGAGAGTGGACGAGAACCGCTCCGAGTTCCTTTTGCACGAGGGTCGTTTGCTGGATATCTCAATATCTGCTGTCCTGAACTCTCTGGTTGCATCTGTCATCTGTGATGTACTTTTTCAGATTGGGCAGTTATGACATAAGTGAGAAGCCAAGCATGTGTGAGTGGAGATTAGAGGGTCACATATAACTGGCTGTTTTCTGTTCTTGTTTATCCAATGTAGGAAGAAGGAAAAAAAAAGAATCTTTGCTCCTCTGCCCCATTCACTATTTACCAATTGGGAATTAAAGAAATTATTAATTTGAACAGTTATGAAATTAATATTTGCTGTCTATGTGTATAAGTACATCTTTTTATTTTATTTTTTTTAACCAAAGTTGCTGTCTAGTACATTCAAAGGTCACACTTTTTTTTTTCCATAGATTATCCTTTTCAATGTTCTTTTCCATGTTTGTATTGCATATTTTTTGGGAAGCGAACTAGTGACTTTTTAAAAAAAATGTTATGGCAAACCATTGTATGATGGGAAAAAATCTCACCACTTTGAAACAAAAAGGTGGAAATAACCAACATACCAAGTTCCTGTGTGTTTTATTTTTTCAGATAAGGAAAAAATAAAAAAAAACTTGTATACCATCACCCAAAGCTCTGTGCAATAGAAGATTCTAGTGATGTAGGTATAGGGGATCAAGGAGGGTGTCAGTCAGTAGTCAAAATCCAAAACAATACTGATTTCTCCTCAGGAGAAATGGTTACATTAGGCTAGGAGCAAAACAAAACAAAATAAGTCAAGTCAAAAGATTTTTAAACAAAACCTGAAGTTAAACATCAATTGCTTCCTCACCAGAACTGTCTTGTCTACATCTTTTTTTTTTTTTTTTGACCTTCCACAATGACAGTTCTTCGCAATTCCTTTAATCATTTTTTAAAATATTTTTTTATTGCCTAAGGGCCGTGATGTATATAGAAGTTGTACATGAAACATTCCCTCATTTTTTTTTTTTTTTTTTAGTACAAAGTTTTTAGTTTCTTTTTCATGATGTGGTATCTACAAAGTGATAGTAGAATTATTTTTTTCTTTCATTTGGGCCATATCTCCAAAAAATAATAAAAAAAAAAAAAAGAAAAAAGAAAAAACCCAACACAGAAAACCAACAACTGAGGGTAATGTACAAGTTTCTGTATGTATAAAGTCATGCTCTATTTCGGGAGAGCAGCCGATCACAATTTGCTTTATAAATCAAGGTGTGGAAATGGTTACGTATGGATTGATTTAAGAAAATGGTTACCAGTCTACAGACAAAAAATATATACAGGAAAAAAAAAAAGGAAGAAACACAACTTCAAAGATTTTTCAGTGACAAGAATCTGCATTTGTATTTCAAGATAATGTAGTTAAAAAAGAAAAAACTTGATGTAAATTCCTCCTTTTCCTCTGGCTTAATGAATTTCATTTATTCAGTATAAAATCTTTATATGTTCCACATGTTAAGAATAAATGTACATTAAATCTTGTTAAGCACTGTGATGGGTGTTCTTGAATAGTGTTCTAGTTACAGTGTGGGATATCGGAAAGCAAACTAATTACAAGAAAGAGCAATAATGATTATTCTCTTTCCCCTGTTTTATTATTATGACCTTCAAAAATATTACGCTATTGTATTGCAGCAACTTGCTCTCCTTTTAGAAAAGCCTTCTCACATCTCAGAGAAGTGTTTTTAATTATTATATATAAAACCATGAAGCCTCAAAAGGGGAAGACATGGCTGACAAGTGGTAGTTCTGACTATGCAGGTACCCAGTCTCGTGCTGTGTTTGGGGGACTGAAGGCGGATGTTAGAAAAAGTGACGAAAGATTTTGTTAAAGCAATAACCAACTGGAAGAAATCGATCTGTATTCACTACCTGTAATTCTCTCTGTTGGTTAAAGGTTCAAATACCCCAGTGATGTGGGTATTTAGAATAAACACCCACCCACTTCTCGATACTGTATGTGTCATTGCATACTTATGTGGCCTCTCATGCTGGGAGTCTCCCATTAAAGTGGATCAGGCTTTAATAGAGCACATCCATCGTTATAATTGGTGGGAGATGGCCATTTCCCTATCAGGAATTATCTGGTTTCAGATACATCCACCCTCACCTGGTGATACCTTGTTGCTGAATATTGTTCAAGCTCTAATTTTTGCTATTCTATCTTGGATCATTGACTTTGTTAGTGTGATCATAAAAAGCTAATAATAATCAATTTCCCTGGAATTGCCACATAATTACACTGTTAGTGGATATACTCCTCCCCTCTCCAATAACAATATGGAGGTACTTGAAAATTACAACCCCCTTTGGCATACTGCCCATTTTGTTCATATAGATTGCTATAACGTTAATATGTAAGAGAATTTCAGAGACAGGTAAAGTACATACAATTATAAGCCAAGTTTGAAACGTGCCTCCACAGTGTCACAAGAAGTAATTTCTCCTAGCTTCTCTTACTCAGTAGTCTCTCTACTCCTACATCATCTGCTGCAGTGGTCTGTCTTCCTCTTGCATACCACTGCTTTTAGAAATGTCTAGTGAATTATAACCCACTTGTAACTCTTCATCACCGAAGGAGGCATATTTCAGGGATGATTTTTTTACAGCTTATTGCTGGGCAGTGTGAAAGTAGAATGCCCCACTAAACTTATTTTTTACTAATATTTTACTTCTTGATACCGCCCCATGGATATAAACAAGCTGTTAAATAAACCTTCTGCTGAGTGCTACACACCCCTTTCTGATTAAGGACAACAAAGGACATCTATTCTTTCCCTCTTCAGCATTCAGACCCAGAATCCTCTGGGGAAAACTACACCTGTGGCAAAACACTCTCAGCTGTCAGAGGCAGCATGTTAATGTTCCTCAGGAGTGCTCCAAGCCTGCTTGAATAACATGGGGGGAAGAAACACCCAGCCAACCACTTAATGTCCATATGTATGTGACATTTCCTGCCACTTTTCCAGCTGGGCCAAGAACTGAGGAAACACAGCAGTGAAAGGAAAAGGTTAACAGTACAGAGTCTGCCTGAACATGATTTTATTCTGTTACAGTAAGAGCAAACAATCTAAATCACTGGTTAGTACTACATCACATTTATCAGAAGAAAGGTGACACATAAGAGCTCCAAGAAGAGCTCCCTCTTTTGTCTTCATATGATTTCGTCTTTCCCACGATGTTCTCTTAAGCCTTTGGAGACGACCTGCTCATGAGACTTGTGCACTTAGCATGTTCTGACTGAGTCCTGACCAAGTGTAAGCTGCTGTTGGTATTGTTCTTACAAGAAGTATTTTGGGTTTCAGTTTAGGAAGCAAATTCTACAGTTTTATGCAGATGTGATCGCTGTGATAAAGCTCAGAGTAGTACTAACAGGATGGACTCTTTGAGTTATTTAAGGGAAAGCAGCCAGTTGGTATTTTAAGCACTAATCAACCACAAATACTTGACAAGCTGTGTGTATATATATATATAAACCTACCTGGTTCCTTGGCAGACCCAAGCAATTAATTACTTGAAGNAGGGAAAGCAGCCAGTTGGTATTTTAAGCACTAATCAACCACAAATACTTGACAAGCTGTGTGTATATATATATATATAAACCTACCTGGTTCCTTGGCAGACCCAAGCAATTAATTACTTGAAGGTTTAAAGAGCATCAGTGTATCTTTACTGAGCTTTAGAATCACTTGAGGAATTAAATGCATATCCCCTTTGACAGGAAAAAAATTCTTGTTAACATAACTTCCTACACTATACTTTCAAAAAACCCACAAAAAAAAAACCAACACAAGAAAATATCTTGCTCAAAAACTCCCGTGTTTTCAACTACCCAAAATGAAAGATGGAAAAGAAAAATTTCTGTGTTCAAAAGCCTGTGCACTTCCTCTTCCATCCTTTTTTCTGTTTCACACCACAGTCTGTGCCATCACCACCACAAGACCATTACCTTCTGGCACAGATACATCTAGAAGAAAAATTTACTTAATTAGAGGAATACTATAGGAAAAGCGTATACTTGTGTTACATGTTAATGATTCCTATACAACACCTTTACAGTGCAATGCAGGCTACACCTCTTATTTTACAAATAATATGAAAATACCTCTTAGTAATAAAGAGGTGTAACTGAAAAAAAAAATTACCATCCTCTCCACTGTTCTTCCCCATAGAAGAGAGAGGATTGTAAGTATTCACGTAATGCAGGGGCTCGAGCCAACTCGAAACTGAGCTGAGGTGGCACACAATGAGTTCACCTTTGAAGAAGCTGTGAGCAGGTTCCTTACTCTGCAGGCAGTAGTGCTGATGTACCTAAGAAATGAAACACACCTGTTGCCTAAACACTAATAGCACTACCACATAAGTCAGTCTTTTTGGACTTTTAACTAAGAGCAGTCTGAAATTTTGAGTCTGAGTACTCCAAAGAAAGATGACTTCTATCACCTTTGGCCCAGAACTATCAAATATGTGGAATCATGCTCACAGAAAAAAACACAAAGCAGTCCCTGCTGCAAAACGTTTATTTTTCAAGTCAGGAACAAGTAACTGCAGGTGGAAAAACAGGAGAAAATAGAAACAAAAACAACAGTAAACTGAAAAGGCAGGTACTACTCTTGTAGCAAAGTGGAATTCAGGGATCTAGAACATGGCCCCATGCCACTTTGATTTTCCTCAGGATAATTTGTGAAATTTTAGGGTGCCCCCAACTTGTTTTCTCATGAAATATTACAGTTCACCATGGCAAATTCTTTTCCATCCATCCCTCACAAAGATTCTTTTAAAGATTACTGAGCATGAAGAAAGGAGAGAGGAAAATTAAGGGTGAAAAAAAAGGGTGAAAAGCCATGGTCATTCGGAGAAAGACAGAACACAAAGCTGAAAGAGAAGCTTCCTATGTCCCTTGCTCTACTTTTATGTTTATGTCATTCCAAAGAAACAATTAAATCAAGCTAGGGGAATTTGGCATTTCATTGGTGGCTATAAATACAATGGAAGTAAAAAAAATATTTTTAGTGGGAGCGAGGGAAGGAAAGCATGAGCCTCCAAGCGTAGACTGGAAAATTCAAGATTTCTTAATTGCATTTACCTTTCAAATCCTCGAGACAGCAGGAATGGGGAAGGATTAATACTGTCTGCACTGTTAAACCCACCCACAGTTGTTTATTTGTGCACTGTCAGAAATGGGTTTGCAAAGTCTGGCCATCCTTTCTGTGAATGTCAGTAGCTGCGGATACAGGAGACAGCTGTCCTGGACTGCATACCAAATACAGCCTGTCACGTGCCTAAACTACTCCTTTTGTACTTCTGATTACTAATTCTAACACAAGCTAAAATACAATGCTGTTGTACAGTATAAAAAAGTGTAGGTTTATACTTCACATTTGTTTTAACTGGCATAAACTAATGATGCCCTCAACAGAGCTACATCTTCCCTGTAGCATGTGTTAATTTACTTGTTCTGTCATTACTTAGTATATATTGCATTGCCATTAATTAAGCATAGTTATTTACACTGAAAGGGTGATGCAGTGGAATTGCCTAGCTAGCAGAGCAAATCCCTAATGACTTGGGCATCTCTACAATGTCTATTCAGGTTTGCAAAGAGAACTCCTGAAGGACAAACATTCTGACTTTTGCTCCCCTATAGAGCATTTTTAAAAGGCAAGTTGATGTATTATCTTGCCAGGAGAAAGATATGTTTACCTTACATGAAACATACGTGCTAGATAGAGCTTATAGTACCCCATGATGCAATTCTACTTTACATGTAGTAATTTGCTGAGCAGTTCTACATATGAATCTGCAACTGAGAAGAAGAAAAACAACAAAATCATGTTTTACCATCAAATTATAACACAAAAATTGCAAGATCAACTATTAAACTTCTTTTCCTCTAAGAGAATTTGGAAAGAAACTATGTTCCACTGGATATATCACCACCAGTGAAGCTTACAGTGGACTCCTTCAAGAAGATTCTTTTTGTGTTTTTGCAATATGAAAGATAAAGCTCTGTACATAGTGAAACAAAAACTGAGAAATACTGCAATTTAAGCATAAAGCTTCATCTGCAGAACTACCGCTGTGCGTTTTATATGCAGTTAGGGAAGACAGACTTGAAACAAGTTATTTGTTATCAATATCCTGAGTCCAACTAAAAAATAAAAGTGTATTTCCACTCACTTTGTATAGTCATGCATGTGTCTCACAGTGCAGAAGTTCTTCTCTTTTGTTCTTTTTTTTCTTAATATTTACTCCCTAAACCTCTCATGTTGCCTCCTTCCTTTCCCCTCTGCATTAGTACAAAATAGAGAGTCTTGATTTTTTAAATAACTGAATAGCCTAGGCTTTGTCTGTTATTGATGCCTTCTAGCATACAACGGGATTTCTTCATTGTGCTGAATTAAGTCACCAGTTCTTGACACAGTAGCATCTGCCAAAGGGAAAAGAGAAAGGTGACTGCAGGGAAAAGTGACTACAATGGCTCACAGCCTTAATAGTGCAGAGGTGGTCAAGATCTGCCAAGGACAGGTAGAGAGGAGAAAAGAGCCTCGAGTTACACATTTGACATCCTACACTTTCAAAAGATGGGCATCTTACAGTAAGCATAAATAACTAACCTTTCCAATCAGCTACTAAAACTTCTCAGCTTTTCTATTACGTAGGGTCTTTTGAGTAAAGCAATTTTGCTTTAAATATCAATAAAGCTGCCCGTTCAAAAGCACTTAGATGTATGACCAATGTACCCTGAGAAAATTGTATTATGGCCTCCATAACATCAGCTCGTTAAGTATTTCAAGTGGCTTATGCATTTTTATCAGCCTAGAACATGCCAACATTCCACAACATGTACTTCTTGTCTAGGAAACCATGAGGAGTATAGTATAAGGAAGAAAATGAAGCAGTATGTACAGATCATATCATTAAACAGCTTCTTTTAAGCAGGAGAATTTTAATCTAATTTAATTAGCTTGTTTTATCTTCAGCTGGAGCTGTGTACGTTCTTCTGGCTGTGGCCTTACTGGAGGAGGTCACCATTCCCCACCTGCACCTCCTAGAAGTTATCAGCTCCCAGCAAACACAGCAGCTCTAGGGTACTGTTTCTAACCTAGCCCAGGCTGGGTAAAGCACCTAATGCATTCAGGTGTTTGGTTTGCTCGGTTTTCCAGTCAGAGCAATTTGCCAGCTGCTGTGACCATACACTCACAGAGTTATTCACCCATTATACTACAGACAGGGATTTGTTGCTGGCTCGAAACTCTCCAGGACCCAGCAGATTTGATTCACCTCCCAGAGCATCTCAAAACATAGTGTAAGGGAGAGCTAGCATGCACTGGACCTTCAGCCTGATCTCATAAAAAGCGGTACATTTTCTCGATCCAGGTACAGGCAGAGGATGTAGTGCTGGAGAGATAAACTCATGCTGAAAGGGGGCTGCAAAATATACTGATAAATCATTATCCAAGGACATTTAAATGCTCTTGAATTCCTCTAACAGGCAGACTAAGCTGCACTTTTTGCTTAGTTTTTAATGTCTGGAGCTGCTATTTATGAAATAATACATTCTACTACAAGAACACAAAAAAGGCTTCTCATTTCCCTTCTGTCTTGTACAGGGGGACAGCCAACAGTTGACCAATCCATCACAAAGGTGTTGCAGCACCCAAAGGCCATGGATACAGTTTTGGGCAGCAGTGCCATCACTAAACAGGCATGGAAGGAAGCCAGTAACGCCCTCATTTGTATGAATTTGACATTTCCATCAGCATCACTCATTTGCCCTGGAACAGAAAGTGGTTGTGGGAGAGAGGTTGTTCCAACAATTTTTTGTTTAAATTTTTAAATATTTAGTAGTCACTTCAATGGGAAATTATGATACATGGAGGAAAAAACCCAGAACTCCTCCCAGTCTGATACAGTGAAACTCATTCTCTGTGGGACTGAGATCCTTTTGGCCGTGCTCTCTGGAATGGTTTGGGTTGGAAGGAATGTTAAAGATCTAGTTCCAACCCGCTGCCATGGATACCTCCCACTAAAGCAGGTTGCTCAAAGCCCCATCCAGCCTGGCCTGGAACCCTTTCAGTCATGGGGCCCCCGCAGTTTCTCTGGGCAACCTGTTCTAGTGCCTCACCACTCTCACAGTAAAGAACTTCTTTCTTATATCCAATCTGACCATGCTCTCTTTCAGCTTAAAGCCATTAGCCCCCATCCTATCACTAAACACCTGCATAAAAGTCTCTCTCCAGGTCTGCAGGACCAGTTCGGTACCGCAAGGCTTCTGTAAGGTCTCCCCAGAGCTTTTTCTTCTCCAACCTAAACAGCGCCAACTTTCCTCACTGGAGAGATGCTCCAGCCCTCTGATCATCTTGGTATCCCTCCTCTGAACTCCCTCCAACAGGTCCGTGCCTTTCCTGTGCTGGGAAGCACAGAGCCGGACGCAGTGCGCCGGGCAGGGTCTCACCAGAGATGAGAGGGACAATCGCCTCTCTCGACTTGCCGGCCACTCTCCACCCCTCCTCCTGCCCCTCGTGTCCCGCTGCTTTCCCTCCCGCACAGTAGCCCAGCTGGGCAGAGCCGCGGCCCCGCCGGTTCGCCTGGCAGGGCCCGGGGCGGCCGAGCCGCCCTCCCACACGCAGCCTCTGCCCCAGGACAGCATTTCACTGCCAGAATGCTCCTCCTGCTTTCAGCAGCACAGGGTACCTTTCCCGCCGGCCTGCCCTTCCAGCTACAAACACATAATTCAATTACCGTGAGCTTAAATTTCGTGTTTAAAATGGCCCTTGGGTTTAATGCTTTTTCAATACTTCTTTGTCGTTTGAAATAAATTCATAAAACTCTCTACACGTACTATTTAAATTAACTTTAATTCCAAGCCGTAGCAGAATCAATATTTGGCAGGTTGCTGCAATCCATCCCGGTGTGTTTGACGCCTCCTCGCCTGCAGGCCGCCCCGTGCCCCCCGAGGTGGCCGCGGCTCCCGGGACCCTCCGGCACCCACCCTGGCACCCAGGGCCTCTGCGTCCCCTCAACGCCGGTGCCGAGCAGCCCTCGTCCACCTTCCGCAATCGGTGCCACCGGCTGAACGCCGTCGGTGAGTTCCTAAAGAGCCAATCTGACTTTATGGTTTTTGCCTGGCTCTGAGAACAGAATTGAGGTAATTTTTGTTAGAGGCACTCAAAATCACAGAATCACAGTATTGTCTGGTTTGGAAGGGACCTTAAAGGTCATCTAGTTCCAAATGCCCTGCTGGGGACAGGGACACCTTCCACTAGACCACGTTGTTCAAAGCCCCATCCAACCTGGCCTGGAACATTTCCACGAATGGGGCATCTACAGCTTCTCTGGGTAACCTGTTCCAGTGCCTCACCACCTTCTCAGGAAAAAATTTCTCCCTAATATCTTAATCCAAACCTGCCCTTTTTCAGTTTGAAGCCATTCCCCCAGTTCTGTCCCTACATGCCCTTGTTAAAAGCCTCTCTCCATGTTTCTTGTAGACTGGGGAAGTGGATTGAAAGCACAAACACACACATATATATAATTTTTCCTTTCAATTTCCCAAGGATGTGTTTGTATGAGAGCTCTATTTATAAGAACAGCTTTTGTCATCAGTTTTTGGGAACCCAGCAATTAGCATACTATATCAAACTTAAGCATATACAGATCAGCTTGTTCTAATTCAAAAAAAAAAAAAAAAAGAAAAAGGCCTTTCAGCTCATATTGAAAGAAATATGAATAGCAGTCATTCACTGAAAGAACCACTTTATCATTGTTAAGCTATTTAAAAATTGCAATCCTTGCCTCATGTTTACAAGCATCTAGTAATATGCAGTATTTTAAGACCCTTCAGTGGCATGGTAATATAGTAAAGACATACCTCTTCTTTTAACAGAAAAAGAAGTTGAAAAAATGTCTTTTGTTCCAAAATTCGTTGGCTGATAAAGAAAAAGTAGCTGGTACCATTTATTATGCAATGCTCAAGATCAAACAATGCTTTTGTTATAGTCAATTATGAAAAATGCAAGCAGAACAATCATTTAAGCATAAATTTTCATTTTGTAATTAGTTTGTAGGCAGTGGTGCTTACTAGTGTTGGTATCAGCATAATCAGCTGTAGATACGTGAAAGTTAAAAACACATGATATTATTATATCTTCACATTTTTTGAAGAATCTCTTTGCAAGTTCTGTGCTGTTTTGAAAATAACCAAATAAATAAAAGCCCATTCTTCCATTAACTGTATAGCAACAAACGAAGTGTTGCAGTATTTTGATATTTCTGTGATTTGAGGAATCTGGTGGCTGCAGACTAAGATATCAAGCACATCTTGAGTTTTATTTTTTTATTAGGAAGAAAACAAGGTAATCGTAGCAATTTATAACAGGTAAAATAATAGAAATATTCTCAGTAAATAGATAAAAACTGCCTAACATAACAAAGGTCTCTATAAGACTTAGATCATTCAGACTTTCCATCCAGGTTTCTTCCTCAACAACTTACGTGAGAGATCATGAACTAGTTTGGGTCTGTCTTCATACCTCTCAACGTGATTCTGCTTACGTGATTCCTTCCAACCAGTAAATCAATCAGTAAATTCTAGTGGTTTGTCCTGAATATTTCCCATAATAAAGATACATTTGAAAGCAGTATTTTTTTTTTAACTTCTCAATTGCAGTGGAAGTTCAGTCCCCAGTCGAGAAAGCACAAATTTTAATCCAAATAAAGAAGTGTGTTGACTAGCTGTCAGCAGGGATAGGAATAACAGAAGGGGATGAAGGACAGCATACTGGAGAAGCTTGCCAAATCTCCCTGCCATTGGCACTCTCTAAACAATGATAAATGTTACTTCAAGCAAAGAAAAGGCAAACAATCCTTACAATGCTCTCAGTAGAACCAAGCACACTATTGCCAAGGCATCCACGTTTTTCTAAGGGTTTCTCATGAGCTGTCTGAATGGTACAAGTCACAGTAGCATAACAGTAGGTAACCAGCCATAGCTTTGCTTCACCCAGCTACAGCCTTAGAGAAGGCAGAGCTTTATATTTCCCTGCTGGCAAAAGCTCTTTGTCTTACTGGCACATTAACTCAGTTCTGGCCTGCCATGTATTTTAGTTGAGCTGGCAGCATTCATACAGCCTTGAAATCAATCCACAGCCTCTGATTCGACTGAAGTTATGCTAAAATATGTAACATGCCATTACAATCCTTCTGATTTGCTGCTGCCTTTTAGGTAGTCTGGAGGAACTCACCTTGAGAGCCAAAAGTTGCACAGAAACCTCTGTTTCCCTGCTGCCCACACTGGCCTGGAAGCTGCTGGGAGAGCTGGCTTTCTCCAGTGCTGCCCCAAGACTGACAGGTGGGGCAGGGTCCAACACAGCTGTGAGACTGAGTGCAGGCAGGTGTCCATTAGCAGAAAGAAATGCTCCTGGAGGACCTGGGGGTGTCAGGCAGGACCTGTGGCAGCACAGGAGAGCATGGAAAACTGATGGAGTGAGAGCAATGGTGTACATGCTTTTTCTGCGCTGCTTATCTCCTCAAAGGGCTTGTCCCACAAAGGCCGTGGGGACACAGGAGAGATGCTTGCTAACACTTTTCTTAAAAAATCTCTTTCACCTGCTTTGATAAGGCTTTTTGAAAGGTTAGCCTGACTAGTCTGAATTAAACTGCTTCCTCAGAAAATGTGTGATGTTAAAGAAATAGAAATGATTTGGAGGTACAGAATGGGGCCTGGAAATTATGACGATTATAGAAGTTACATTGTGATTTGTTGCTGATTTTAAAGCCACCTTAGGACAGTGCAAGTACATGCTAAAGTCATGTAACATTAAGCTGAACTTAAGCATATTTTTAGAGTTCAAAACATCCTTATGGACTTTTTTATCTCACAGAAACTTAATAAAAACCGAAAAATTTGGCTAGCATTTTTGTGCCAGCCTCCTGCCCACAGCTAACAGCTGTGGCCACTCCATGCCTCTAAATACCTCAGCTTTAGAAAGTACTTTCCTGTTTTCTGAAGCTCTTTTTAAATGATGCTACATAATGAAACAGCAAAGTTGTCAGTATGGGGGTTTTTTACGTTTTTTTATCGTTGCTTCTACCCTTTCTGCAGACTCTTAAGTTGTATCAAAAGTGTAGAAAGCAGCACTTGGTGTGGAATACTTGCTGCTGGGTTCTTAATTCTGTCTTATTTTTCGTTGAAATTCAAGAAGAGTCTTCATTTGATAGGATATTTACCATACAAAATAATACTAAAATGAAGAGGGGAAAATCCTTTGAACCTCAGCAGAGAGGTGAGAACTTGACATTATTTTTGTCTTTGGTTTGAAAGAAGTCTCCTTAAAAAGGGAAAGGAATGTCAAAGGGAACTTCAGTCCAAGAGGCTTTTTTTTTTTTACAGCATAAAAATTAAGTTTTCAAACTCTTTTTGTTCTCATCTGAGTAATACATTACGTTTGTTTAAATAACTAAATGTATAAATAATAAACATTTTGTAAATCTTCATCTGAAATAGTGATATTGAAGGAAACTCTTTGAAGTGCAGATAATTCCCCTCATGGTCTCCTCCCCCCGAATCTTCTTCAGATCTTGCTGAATGCTTTGCTGATTCCCCAGAGGCACTTTTGGTCCATTGAAGATTCCAGTTAAAGTAAAGAAAGATGTTTAAATCTTTTAACTGAGTTTTTTGGGGTAGCATTAAATTAGAAGTGTAGATCTTTCAGTTTCCCAGACTTTTTCTGCTCTGTTATTTAAGCTTCAAAGTTCAGTTCACAGAAGAACTATTCATATTTCATATCTCAGTTGAGGATCTCTTTCCCTTATTTGGTTTTTAGTTCTCAGGCAAGTAGAATAGACAGATGCTATGAGCAGAGTGTATATGACTATTGTTTGTGAAAAACACCCTGAGGCAAGGTAGTCAAGCCTGCCTGTTAGGTTAGTGGGCTCCTGCTTTGGAAAGCTCACCTGGAGACATATGAAAGGTGTTCAACCCTTTGGAAGGTCAATGGCTTTAAAACATCTTGTATTTTGTATCTAAAAAAGCTTTATGAAAATCTTTCCTTCACAGGTATCTAGGATCTCCTCAGTTACCCTTGCTGAATGACCTGTGCTTTCTCACAGTCGTGCAAATATTAAGCAAGGTGAGCTTAATTATTTATTGGAATAGAAATAACTAAGAAGGGAAAGAAAGTAATTTTTGTTTTAAAGTGTCAATTTAGGAAGGCTTTTAAAAATAGTGTTTATAGGAAATAGCAAATGCATAGTACATTAGGATTACTGATTAGTTTAAAACTGTGAGTACAATAATCCATTATTTTAATTAGTTTTCCAAATTGCTGGCAAAAATAACAGAGAGATGTTGTCTGTGGAGAGGTAAATGTTTCCTTATAATTGTTTTGGATTTCGCTCTAACCTTTAATGAATTTATTCTTGTAATGACAAGTACATTCTTTTTATTCCTGCACTTATGATAGGGAAGTTCACGTGAAAGAATGAGGCATCTGGGAACTCAGCAGAGTTTTATTTTGACAAATGACCTCATTGACCACATTGACAAACACCAATTGTACTGGTAAATGACCGAGCCACAGATGTTCGTGTTTCATACAGCTCTGACTCCAGCCTTCACTGCCTCCCAATTGCCTGTTGCTGCCCTTTCCTGCAGCTCTGCTGGGCACCAGTTTTGTGTGAGTTCTTGAAACAAAATGAGCCAGGGAAACTCTCACTGCGTGCTTCAATGGGTTACACCACCTTGGCTGATTTTGCCTGAATCCAATGGCCCAAGCTCTCATACAAACTGCAGCAGCAGCAGCAGGCCAACAGTAACATTTAAATACCATTCACTGTGCCTGCTTCCCGAGGCAGAAATTCTCAGAATTGGAGACTGTGCAGCCCTTTTGCAAAGCAGTTGTGATTTGCTCCCTCCTCTTCATTTCTAGTGAGTGCATTCAATGTGAAGACAACACTGAGTTAAATGCTGTCCTAAAGATTCCTTCAGGCATTTGCTAGAGGTTGCCACAGGGCTACAGCCCTACTATGAGCTGGGTGTAAGAGCAGGTTGCGGAATGCCTTCCCACAGGCTCTGAGTGTGTGTGTGTGTGTGTTTGTGTGTGTTTGTGTGTGCACTGTGCAACCCACAGCCACATGTCATCAGGAGGGTAGGCAGGATTTTTCAGACGGGGACACAGGGGTCCAGGTAGCAGAGAGGGAGGAGCCCTGGGTGAGAGAAGTTTCTGCATCACCTGTAGAAGAAGCAAGATGAATAATGAAAGGGGCACCGGGTCAGTCAAGGTGGGGAGTGGAAGCAGCAGTGAGGGTGCACCAGTATTTTGGTCTAAGAAGACAGGATATTCCACTTCCTAGAAAGCATGACTTAGAGTATGCTACCACCTCACGTAGCACCACACAGCACTCATGCTTCCTTGGAATGTTGATCCTTTGATCCACCAAGCAGACTTACCCAATGTCTGGGGTAAGAGACGAGGACAGAGATTGTGGCATTGTGCAAGCTTGTGCTCTCCAGAATTAGTGCACCACTTGCTTTCCTGTTCTGTTGCTGCAGGCACCAGAGGCACCACCCTTATAAACCACAGGCCCTTCACACGTGTCTTGCAAGATGTGAGAAAGAAGGCAGAACATGTGAAAGTGAATGACAGAGGGCAGTCAGTCCCCAAGACTCACTTTTTGTAAAAATATGGTCTTCATTTTGGAAGAGTCCATGAGCAAGGAACATTTTGCTCTGAAAATAAACAGATTCTCAAATTGCCCTGTACTGTGCCAAATGATAGTGTAACCAACATTGGTCTTGATGCAAATTCACTGAAATCATCATGAAGTTTCCCAGTGGCTGTTTTGCAATAAAGCAAATGGTACGGGGAAAAGTCTTCTGATAGTCATTTGTACATTTGTACGCACATAAGCACCAAATGAAAACCAGCCATTCCACGGGTTTTCCCAGTTTAAATACAGTGTTGTAAGTTTAGGGTTTGGTTTTATTCTTTTTAAATGTCTTCTGAAAAATCACGAATTTTTCTCAGTAAGTAGTCCTCTCATATCAAAGAAAATGTTGGTTTGTGTATAAATGTTACCCTGCAGGTTTCAGAGGCCTCTGAGCTTTGGTGGCTGGGGGAGAGACAGCTGCTGTCTATGGGAAGGGGGGTAGGTATCATACTGGAGAAAGGACACAGCTAATATGGCTAGGGAGAAATGGATAGGGAACTAACGTGTACATCAGAGAGAAATCTGATTAATGTTGGTCCTCTTGAGTTCGTCCTATGTTAAATCTCTGGAGCTTTTTCCTGTGCTGTTTAGTGCAAGGTCAATGGTTACTAAAGCACTGTGTCTATCATTTTCCAGCAAATTCCCCATTCTCACCTCAGTCACTGCTCTCTATGTTCTCCTCCAGCCTCCTGCTCACCTTGTTTATCCAGCTCATGTTTTAGTGCCTGTAGGTGATTCCTGCCCTTCACAGATGTCATGGAGACTAAAATTTTTCATTTCCATTCTTGCTTATTCATGACTTTGTTCTGACAGTGCTTCAGAACAAACAGTAATAGTACAGTTCATTATAAGTCTTAAAAACAAAGCATGTCAGAAATTAAATCAATGCAAATAGTTCTTTCTGTGGGAATAACTACTCACCTCAAAGCAATTTTCAGCCTTTTTTTAATATTTATTGATTTTTTTCCTTCCACGATTACTTTGCCCTGTCACAATGTCCTGTATTCTTGTACCGTGTTTTGACCTAATTTAAGACACTATCCTGAGAGTCTGAATAGAGACATTAAGGTGTGGTACCAGAGAGTAGGGCTTATTCCTGACTACTTATTGCAATATGTTATTGGGTGCACCACATGAAAATAAATCTTACTTTGCTGCTTACAAACTGGGTCAGTATCAAAGGTTTGCAATATTGCAGTTATTCCAGTGCAGTATAATTTCTCTTATATTCCAGGATCTACTGGATCAAGGGGCAAGGATTCATCTCTAGTTACTGGACAGTAAAATACCATGCTCATAGTGGGTAGGTATAAAAAGTAGATGACAACATTTCCATGACTTTTTCTCCACACTAACTAGGACTGAACTGGACTTTTACTGATGTGTGTTTCTCCTCTGGTCTCCTTATGGTGGCAGAACCACTCATCATTTTGGTTCACATACTTTAACAATATGCAAGGAGATATTTGGAAACATAAGTGCCTTCCTAAGCATATATAGCTAATCATTACTCTGAACGGATTTCACAAAGCACCCATGATACGTGATATCACAAACGCTTCACTGAGACAGTCTCAGAAGACAGAGAGTTTTGCATTGACAAAACTTTGAGCAGAAATTGGATTTACAGGAATGGAAGAGCAGTAAGTAAACAAGAGGTTGAGTTTAAAGACTACAAATAGACAACACTTGTGAAAGGCTGGAGGGAGATTATAGTCCTTCTTTCTCATGTGAAGGAATAATCTGAAAGCAGCCCGTAGGTCTTTTGAGATCATCAAATGTGTAGACAGTAACCAGTAGGAAACTGGAATTTGCTGGTTAATATTACACAAACCTACTGTTTTCCATTTGAAGAAGCTCCAGAAGAGCTCTGATGGCAACCACTGTCTGTCCTAGGCATTTAGTAACGGAGGGACACATCAGTTCCAAACAGTACCCCCTGAGAATGAAGAAATGAAACACCGTCTGTAAGAATGTGTGGTTCCTGTTGCTTCATTTACACACTGCTCAGGTCTCAAACCTATTAACACAGCTCCAGGAAATCTTGAATTTCAAATGTCTGACTGCATTGAGCTTTGCACTTGACTAATCAAGTCAAACATTGTCTGCTAATCAGATTTACAGGTGTGAACCTGTGAGCATGTGGGGATAGGCCACGTAAACATGCAAAGAGATTCAGATAGCTGCCCAGCAGTATCTGAAATTACAGCCTGACCAAGAGAGCTGAGTATTGGATTCCTCAGCTTCAAGCACACTGATAGAGGGATTGAGTGAATTACCCGTATTTTCTTCCACAAGGTAACTGCTATTTGAAAAATTCTGTTCCTTGGGGAAGAAAAATCTTCAAGTAATCCATGTTCTTGGAATATCTGTACTTCCAAGTAAAATGCCAAAAATGAGAGGCCAAAGGAGGATGACATTATGTGGGATCAAAAATTGAGATTCTAGTAAAGACGCACTTTGGGATAAAATTCCCCTTGCACTGTTTGCAAACAGATATATTGCCTACACACATTCTGACTAGTGTCCAGTATTGTTTAATTTGTTCATCAAGGACTTGGATGAAGGGACAGAGCACTTCCTTGCTGGGAGGGGTGGCCAGTACCCCAGAGCACTTTGTGGCCAACCAGAAGTGTCTCAACAGGCTGGAGTGGAACCTTTTGAAATTCAGCAAAGGCCAGTGCAGGGTTCTGCCCCTGGGGAAGGATAAACCCAGGCAACAGCACAGGCTGGGGGCTAACTTGCTGGGAAGCAGCTCTGCAGAGGAGCTGGTGGACATGAAGCTGTCCTTGGGCCAGCAGTGCCCTTGTGGCCAAGAAGGCCAATGGTATCCTGGGGTGCATTAGGAAAAGCATTGCCGGCAGGTTGAGGCTGATTCTGCCCTTCTGCTCAGCCCTGGTGGGCCTCATCTGGAGTGCTGTGTCCAGTTCCGGGCTCCTCAGTTCATGAAAGAAAAAGAACTCCTGGAGATTGTCCAGTGGAGGGCTACAGAGATGATCATGAGTCTGGCATGTCTCTCTTCTTAGGAAATACTCAGGGAGGTAGGCCTGTTTAGCTTGGAGAAGAGACAGATGAGAGGGGATCTTATCAATACACACAAATATCTTAAGTGTGGATGTCAAGAGGATGGGGCCAGGCTCTTTCCAGTAGAGCCCAGGGATGGAACAAGGGCAAGGGGCACAAACAATGTGTGATTGCAACAGTGTTTTTTGTATGATTGCAAAGTTTTTATAAAATTTTTGAAAGGAAATCAAGGCATATTTACCTTAAAATACTTACTTAGTCATCTATAAATGGTGTCTATCATAGTACCATAATTCAGACTCTGTCTATAGTTGCCTCTGACCATATAGTACAGTTAAAAATGCATTTTTTTAAACTGGACATTATTAGTCTTGTATGTCATCTGGAGGACAATGTTTCCTTCCTGCTCCAAATGTCAATGCTTTAGGATGCTGAACTAAGAGAAGTAACAGACAAGTAATTTAATCTGTAATACTCCTAAAAGTATCCCCATCTCTAAACAAAATTTTTAGATATGGTTCTGGGTAGAATGCATTTCTAGAATATGTTCCTGGGATTTGGTTAGGTGGACAAGCCCTACAGATAAGATAGGATAAAAGACACATCCTCCAAATTTATCAAAGCTACACAGGGTTTAACCCTTCTATGCCTTTGCAAAATAGTAGTCCAGTGTGGTTTACTTTATTTTTTCATTCACTGTGAAGTTGCTTTTCCTGCAGTAAAAAGGAATTCTTCCTCTTAGAACTGATGGCAATATATAAATAGTGAATTCTTCCAGCATAGGCTATCAGCAGTCCAGGAAGCCAACTACATGTAGAGACAAGTGCCCACCAGCACAGAGATCAAGGGGTAGAGATGGATGTGGGTCAAAATATTCCTTTTGCATTCCCTCTTCAAGTCCAGTTTATTGCTGGCAGAGACTGCAGGAGAACCTCTGCACAAGATCTCCAGGAAAGTTATTCTACTGCAAATTGCAAAACCTGAACATTACTATAGTTATTACTGTGACTATTACTCAGTTTAAACAGAACCCATGCTTTGCTGTGTGACAAGCTTTTATGGAGCTGCTTTATACACAGAACTTAGCCTGCTGAGATCTGAGACATTTCAGTATCTCCTCCAGGAAAATTATAGATTGCAAGTTTAATTGAGAAAGACTGGCTATAAAGTGATCCCAAGAATTATTATTGCTAATTATATTTTTCCCTTAGTAATTAACAAACTCAAAAGTATTTTATACATTAAGTGTTTGCTCTCAGTTCCAATGAAAAATATTATATGCTTTCTGTGGACAAGAATAAATATTCTATTTAAAGGCAATAATATAGTTTGGTACCATGGTTAATATTATTTGTTTTATAATTATTTTATAGATTTTTGTAATGTTTGGGGAAATTTGAGAAAAATGAAGGTTGAGATTTCTCAGTTTGTATTTCTTCATAGCATTGGCAAATGTAGGAATTAAACAAACCTTATTTCTTCTCCATATGTAAATCATACAGAGTACAGATTCACTGCTCTTTCCAGTTTGAGACATAATGGAGGAGACCCATACAAATATGTGGGTAATGTTGAGTTCTTATTTTAAAGCAAATATATTCTTGGCTAATGTAGAAAAGGTGTGACTCATTTTGAATATTGATGACAAATGAATACCCTCTCTTCCAGGTTGTGCATATCTATTAATTTAGAAATGTTACAAAAGTGGCAAGTAAGGACTTGCTTCGACTTGTGATGGCCAAAGAACTTCCACTAAAATATCTTAGCAATCAGACATGACTAATAAATGCTCAATAATGACTATGAAAACTGCTAGAATTTTTTTTGAGAAGTGTAACTTGACTGTATTAATTGTAATTGCAGCTGGCTAAAATTCTTTGAGGGCTGATTTCCTTACAAAGCCTTTTTTGTGTGATTTTTTGGTTGGTTGGTTTTTTCAGGGGGATTTTTTGTTTGTTTTGCTTTATTTTTTGGTTAGTTGGTTGGTGTGCTGGTTTGAAAGCAAAACCAGTGAGAGACTCCAAGTCAGAAATACAATTTAATAGGAGGAGGAAAAAAAAGCTAAAATAAAACAAAATAAAAGCAATATAGAAGACCACTGACAGAGTCTGAACGCAACCTGACACCCTGTTGGTTAGGGTGGTGGTAGCAGTCCAGATGAAGTGGTCTTCTTGAAGCAGTGATCCTGTAGAAAGGTCTGGTAGCTCTGGTCCTCCAGGAATCCAGTGGGTAAGGCCCGTGCTGTCCCATATCCCAGATTATATCTAGGTGGGAATGCTTGGCTCCTCCCCCTGGCGGAGCATCTCACAATGGAATGATGTAATTTTATGAGTCACACAGTGGGTCCTTGATTGCCCATTAAACAGAGAGAGCTCCTGGAGGGAGTTACCTGTGAGTCATGGGCAAGGCATTGATGGCCCATTAACAGAAGATAGTGCAGAGGGAGGGGCAAGGGAAACACTGCCCCACCTGGTTTCAACAGCTCATGAAGATGGTGATAAATACATACTTTGGGCACATCTTACATTGTAACCTAGGACAGTCGGTTAGGATTTTTCTGGTTTATTCTCAGTAGTGAAATTGTCTGATTTTTTTTTGCAGCAATCCATTCACATTTCTTTTTCTGAAAAGATAATTTACTAGATACAAATTCCCCAGCATCTCCAGTTTCCTCTTGAGGCTGTGAAGATGAAGGCACAGTCATTCTCAGAATAAGTGTTGCCAGTCTCAAAAAGTATTTTCTCCTTTTTTGGCAGGGGATATAGAAAAGAAGACACATGAAATATATTGAAGGTGAATGTAGGTGTTCCTAAGTTGCTGGAACCTGATCTTACCTTTCCTAACCCCTCCCTCAACCGAGGCCCTGGAACCCCACCCCTACACACCTGGTAAAAACCCCACAACCCTGCCCCTTGGTCTCTTTTGCTCCCCCGCCCCCAAGCCCTGATCTCCCTCCCCGGCCTGGGGTCGGGGGCGGGGGGGGAGGAAGGAAATAAAGATGGATTCTCGAGCTTAACAAAGAAACTTGCTTGGTCTGCTTGGCCTGCCGGTGCCTGTGTAAGATCCCTGAACATAACGAACTCTGTTGCCCAGAGATGCAACAGGTGAATATAAAATTCAGAGTATCTGTTGCCTGAACTAATAAAATACACTGAACAACTGTCCTTGCTTCACTAGTTTACGGTAAAGAGCTGAATCTTTTGAGTTTTGACTGCACAAACTGAAAATGCTAAGCCAACTGAAATCCCATGTGGCTTGGACCTTTGCTGAAATCATGTGTCATTACTGAGAATTTCTTCACTGGTTTTACTATTTTTAAATGGTTTCTTTTCAGTCTGTGGCTTTTGGCATCAGAAAGGCAGCTTTCTTTGTAAAAGTAACCTTTTTCATCTTAAAATTGCTGAGAGAACATGAGAACAAAATCCCTACTTTACTAAAATATTTATCCCAGATTATTCAGGGTTTTTTTAATCTCATAATCTGTAATTTCATAGTTTCTTGCTACCCAGTTTAATACTTCTGGATGTTGTTGTGGTTGTTTGCTCTTCTGCTTTGCTTTTTTGTTTGTTTGTGGTTTTTTGCTGTTTGCTGTTTGTTTGTTGTGTTCAATTGAGTGGAAATAATCCTGTTAATTTAGTAAATTTAACCTAATGGGTCAAGCAGAAGAGCAGAATAAGTACTTACAGTTTTATTTAAAAATTTTTCTAACTATTGATAAATCTGGTATCAGCACACATTTACATTGAGCAGTGTTATTTACTGAGAGTCTCCATCTCTGCAAGGATCTTTCATGTCTTTACAAAAAGTAAGAGATGGAGAGGCCTGAGAGGAGTAGAAAATCCTTCATGAACCCAGTGTGTGGAGCATGTGATTGCAATGGGAAGCATGAAGGTGCACATCACAGGTGGATGTGCACATTGTCCTTGAAGATGCTTGGCTGGTGGCCATCCCCCATTCTGGGTGGTTAACTCTGGTTTAGCTGTTCCTCACATCCGCCACACTGACTCCTGTGACACAAAGATGACAGTGTACTACCTGCACCTAACTACCAGAGTAAGAAAGATGGAAAAAAATTACAAGAGAGAGAGAACTTAGGGAATGACTGCCAGATGAGAAACAACTACACTAGCGTGGTTCTTTCTGGGGAAGCAATGACTAACACTGTTTACAATAAAAATCTATGAGATGCATGGGGAAGTGAACAAGGAATTACTGCTTTTTTCAACCCAAGAAATAGGTGCTGCCACTGGAACTAGGAAATGGCTGGTTGAAAGCAGCAAGAAGAAATACTTTTTAAGGAAATACTGTAATTTGGATCTCCTCAAGTAGAAGTCAGAAGTTTATGAGTTCCAAAGGCAATTACTAGATATATACATGAGACATTTGTGATGCAAACTCTGGCTTTAAAAGTACCTGTGTTCTTATATTGTGCTTCAGGCATCTGCTGTTAAGAGATAGCATTGCACGCTAGAAAGATTTCTGCTATGTTCTCTCAGTGCTGCTCCTCTCAAGGTGCAATTGTAGCCCGCAGTTCAGATCCATGATTGCAGCGTGATGGCAACTACAACCTCACAGGGTTTAACATAGGCTGAGGAGCCCATCAGGGATCCTGCATAATATTTGGCAGCTGAAAGCTCTTATCTGCAGGGGTTGCAGTTAAGCCTCTGAATTGCCGTGCGCCCTAGTGAATTCAACAGGCAGGCTGAGGCAGACCTAGCCAAGGAGAGCAAGGCTGTCCTGCTCCTGTGCCAGAGGCTGCAGTCCCTGCAGCAGTGGCAGCACAACAGCAGAACTGGCTGCACCTCAGCCAGCTCCGTTCACAGCTTGCCTCTGCAGCACAGACCTGCAGTAACAAAGCTGAGATGGGCTGCATGCATTCTCTTCTGTGGCAATCCGTGGTGGAGAGATGAATCCAGGCAACGTTGGGAATAACATCCCAAATTGCTGCAGCTATGTTTGTCAGATTTCATCTGTCAGCTCCCTTAAATGCATGACCTTGGAAGAGCGCTTGTTATAGAAAAAGATTATTACTGATGTAGTTTCTCTGTTGCTTCTGCTATGGCTTAGAAAGTTTTCACTGCTCCAAGAAGAGGGCTTAGTCTTCAGATTGTGCAGTCTCATTTTTGTTGTTTCTCGTAGGATGCTGACTTACCTTTAAATAACATACTGCTTTGTTTTGTGCATTCCTATCCTCCACAGGGAAGAATGTGGAATGGCTGTTTTGAAAAACTGGGTGTTTTTAAACTACCCCGTGACCCACTTGTCCTTACAGATCAGCCGTGACACCACATAATATCTGGGAGCAGGTTATTAATGATTAGATTGTACTGTAAGTAGCAGGTATGCTTTCAGTTCTCTTGCACGTCACCAGTTTTCATCTGATTCCTGTGAGAGTCTATAAGGTAAAAATTCACTTGGTTGATTTTTAACCTCATGAGCTGATATCTCATTTGGGAGATAAACAGTGCCAGAGCCTCTCTACAGAAACTACTGTGTATCTTTCTCTCCAGAATGTTGTGAGACAGATTTCTGAAGAGTCTCAAAGTTAATAAACCTTTTAAATACATTTTAGTAGCCATATTACAGGCTCAGCATCTGTGAGAAGACAGGTTATTAAGGGAAGACTTACCTGGCTGAGCACCAAAACATTGTTAGACATGTACAATGCAAAGAGAGAATGCTTCGTGTATGTTTTTCCCAGAAAGGTAGTAATTGTTCAGCTGATTATCTTTGTGATTCCTAAACTATTCTGTAGGTGGGTGGCAGGGTAGCTCTGGTCATCTCTGCACAAATCCAAACATCCTTATTTCCTGAACTGTCAGTCTGCCCCCTTCAGACCCCAAACCATCAGTTGAGAGCATCACCCTGGGCAAATCCTTCAATCCCATCTTCCTGTATCCCAAATGAGTATCATAGTAACCTGCCCACAGGATACTCAGTTGATCCATACAAATGTGTTATTACCTGCTCAGTATGTTTTTTTTTATTGTAAAAGAGATGACATTAAATTTACGGTGCTCGGTGATAATTTGCGCAGCTAATTAAATCTGCGGTGGGTTGTGCTGCTTTTTTAAGTGCTTAATCAGTCACACAAATGCTACTTCCATTCATGAAAGCAAATGCTAAAATAAATAGCTTCTGATAATTTATGCCTTAAAATAATAAAAAGCCCAAGGAAGTTAAGTGTCAACCTAATGTTAACTTTGAATATAAAACAGTTTGCTGAAACCAGGAAGCAATTAAAACATACTGTTTTATAGAGTCCTTTATAGCAAGATAGTTTTTATAGGTCTGTGTCTACTGGGGTTTTTTTGGAGGGTGAGCCACAGTTCAGTTTTGCCCAGGAAATAACAAATGGGATTCAGAACACATCAAACATGCCGCTGTTTTCAGTAGGTAAGTGTGTGGTAGTGTTTTTCTTGTGGGAAGGATGGAGTAAATAAATCCAGCATGCAAAGCTTGCCTCTACTAATTCTACTAATTCTGCTCTCCATTCAGGGTGTCCAATGTACTCCAGTATACACATATTTTCATGGATACTGGCTCATCCACATGTGCTTCTCACACAGAGGTTCTCCTGTCCTTGTCACCCAGTGCTTAAGAGATGTGCTTTTCTTTATGACAAAAAATATTAAATAATTGGCACCTCTGCTTCTCAAGAGATACATAAGAATAATGATAAATCTGATTATGCTAATAAATATGAAAATCACACAGAAGCAGCAGGCCAGATATAATTCTTTTTGATTTTTCCCCTTTACCATGTATCTGTTATCCACATAGGGAGCCAGTGTTTTCTATGAATTTATACTTTGAGTGTATGCTTTGCTTGATGGGACCCCTGCAGGAACAAAAGGGATTTGAAATTAAATCATACCTGGTATTGTACCTGGATATGATGGTACTGTGTTGGAAAGTGTTAGAAGGCTGCTGTCAAGTAAGCCTGTGATCTCCAGGCCATTGTAGCTCTAGCTAGGGGTGCTAAACACCCCTAAATCTGACTAAAGGGAAGGCTTGATTAAGGCCCTTCATATAAATGAAACAGCTGGAAAGATTAGGAGTTCCCTTCACTAGCAAAAGGCTTCATGTAAGGGAATGATTAAAAGTCTCAATTCACCAATTACAGGTAGAGATATAAGGTGCTGGCTTTAACAGGGAATAGAAGAAAGGAAAAGACCCTGGGGCACAAAACAGACTAGGAAGGCAACTTTGGCAATTGTGAATGTGAAAATCACCTAAGTTTGTTCTGTGTTTGGAGATACAGGATTGCTGTGTTTTCAGTAACTCAGTAAAACTGCATCAGAGAATAGACCTGATTGCATCATTCCTTTCTCCTTTTAACAAAAGTGCTTTTTGGTCTCCTTTCACTGCCAGCACTAACATGTCCCTTGGGCTAAAGAGCTTATGCAAATAGCAGAGCTTACTTATGAATTTTTAGACAATGAAAGAGAGTGTCTGAATAATTTGTGTTATAATTAATTAGAAATATGTCTGCTGCTAGCAATTAGTCACTCAACATGAGATTTTTGGGGAACCCCTAATAATCTTCACACAAAGTATTATAGACTTTCAACACTTTCCAGGCAATTAAAGTTTANAAATAACTTTAAAAAAATATTTTCTTAAAAAATACCATACTCTCATTTAATTCTATGTCTTTGATAAATATCCCATTTTATCAGCTGTATGTACTGTTGGGCTTGATTCTTTCTTACTACATTGATTGGGAATTATTTTATATTTTTAATTTAAAAGTTCTTTATTAGGCAGTGTAGCCCTGTGCTATTCAATATTGCTATTTACTTTTGTTCCTGAGGTCCATTAAATCTGCAATATCCTTCATTTTTAGTTATGCCACCATTTCTTCCTACTTTCTTTCTTAGCAGATTGTTGTCATACCTGGACCTCCGAAGAACGGGGTCATGTATGAACCTTAGTCAAGGCTGCTATGAACATCTTTAGAATCATTCAGATGGAATTCGAAACAGTAGAGCAAAATATGTAGTAAACTTAACTGAGCAACTGAACCTGCTTCCTATATTTATTCTCAATTGTCCAATTGTTATAGAACACGATAGATAAAAACCTCTATATAGTAAACATTCTTTTCCATTACTTTGTTTCACACTTGAGGTAACTAGATCTAACTTAAACCATTTTATGATGACACACATTTTCACTTCAGTTCCCAGACTGAAGCACAGGCTCTATCCATTATTGCCATGACTTCTTTTTAAAGTAATTTCAATTTCAAAATTCCACACATCCATTATTTAAAATTATGAGCATGGGAAAACGTCAATTTCAGTCTCTTGACTTTCTGGAAATACACTTTTTGCAGTGAATTCAGATAAGTCAAAGCAGAATCTAAATGTGTGGTTTTAACCAGCCAGCCCTATGCTGCCCCAAATGAATTCCCCAAGCAGCAGCCAATGAAGTGGTCAAAACTTGTCATAAGGCTTTTTCCTTCTAATTTCCATAATTCAAAATGTAAGGTAACTTAATATTACCAAGACAAACAATGCCAACTAAATCTTGCCAACTGAATTGTAAATGAAAGCAGTGCTGCTTATTGTCCAACTTGTTCCCATGGACTAACTCCCTTTAGCCCACAGCAGCAGGAGGGCAAACGACAATAAGAGCGAAGAGGAGTCTGGCTGTTTGCAATGAATCAGCACAGGACATAAAGGCTGAATGGATGTCAGCATAACCTGGTATCCCCATTAGCACCCTTCAATTTCCCATTAAAAAATTCATTCTATCAAATGAGAATGAAGTATAAAAATCAAGGCGAAAGGAAAATTCAGGATGACTGAAAGGATCAGAAAGAGTATTAGAGAGAAAAGGACTGTAATGGAAAAGTCCAACATGGATTAAAGCAAGTGTGGTAGAAAATTCCCTTCTAACAGTGTAAAGTATTAAGAACTAGTTAGGTAGAAGCAATTAAAGTTTTTCTACTATTAAGTATAAGGATTCATTCTTAATATTACAATTTTTACACTTCTAGGTGGACAGAAGGCATTTTTCAAACATGAAGGAAATGTATGACCTTTTACAGCCTACTGGCATAACATTGCCAAGGACTGGCTTGACCTAAGAATGTGTCCCATCGATTTTAACGCCACTACTCAGATGAACAGGTTTATATAAATGAATGCAAGTTTGCATATCTGAGTCTTAAATTAGAAAAGAGACAAAAAATTAGGCAAATTAATGAGCATTATAAAATATTTCAAGTTAATATTTTTTCCCTAATCTCATATTGTAATAGTAAATCATCTGCTCTGCTAGAAATTTCAAACATCATTTTCTTAAAACAACAAATAGGCTATTTAGATAAAAGACTCTTCATACAAGCCAGAAGAATCAATGATTCATTCATCTCAAGAATTTTGGAAAATATTTGTTTACTTCCTACACTTTGTATTCCAAATTTGCTTTAAATTGTCATTCTATTTTCATTCCCAACCTAGATAAATAAAATAATTAAAATATGTTTGTATATATTTTATTAACAGCTAGAAACATTTTTTTTCTTGTAAGTAAATATCATCCCTGACATTCTTCTTATGGGAACAAAAAGCAAAAGAGAAATTACGGCAGCTATAAATCAGCTTTGTGGTTTTGATAATTTAATACATTTTTCACGGG
>VYZR01017797.1:50498-63766 GCA_013400675.1 Oxylabes madagascariensis | reverse complement strand
TGTATCATTGCTCTTCTCCACTGAAATAATCAATTTAATGTTGTTTTTTTTTTAAAAAGCCACTGTTCATTGTAATACCTATTTGATAGTTTAGCTAATTCCTGGTGATTATTGTGTTCTTTTAATACGAGATACTTTAGTAAGTTTTTACTGTGTTTTCTCTGCTGTTACCTGTCTTATTCATTCTTCTCCACTCCCTTTTCACATTCTTTTACTCCAGTGGCCACAGCAACCCTTGTTCTTGGCTGGGGAATGCATTACAAGTCTCACTGCTAATTACAGCATCACAGTGTTTCTAGAGGGTACCTAAGTTCAGCAGTGCTTAGCTACAGCACCAGGCGAGGGGATTTATGGGGTGAAATGACATCAGCCTGCTCATGACAGTCATGGTAAGGTCAAAGTGAGTCTCTCTGGCAGGTCAGGAGTCAGATGGGTCCTGTTCAGTCCCAGTGTCTCTGAAATTCAACCATGCTATTGAATTTGAATAATTTTTTTTTACTGGTTTCAGTGGAGAAAGGTTTGTGGATCATCTACAGTCACTTTGACTAGATGGTGGCATTACTGCACTGATACTGGTACCTGAAGATTTCCATTGTAGCTGAGCCAGTGTTAGAAGTTGAGAATCAGGCTCTTTTTTCCTTTACTGGAATAAAAATNTTTAAGAATATGTCATGTTTTAGAAGCAAAGATACAAGAAGAAAAATACAATTTGAGATTTTGAGATTTTACAACATGAAGTGAATAGGCATTTTAGATAACATAATGACACAAGGAGTCAAAACCTCACAGAAGGTCATTGAACCATTTTTCAATTTTTTAAAACCTATTTTTCATTCTATTTAATTTTTTAATGACGCAAGGGGGCTCAGGTAGGGCTATATAGGCATTGCTGAAAACAGAAATCCTCTGTAAGAATCAGAAAAGAAATATGACTTTCTTAGGATGCCCCACCTGTGATATGAAAGGTTTGCTTACACTGACAGGACTTGTCCTTTGACAAATCCTTCTACAAACCATTACAGCTTTTGTGGATGGACCTGCATCCTGAGCCATGGTATCATTATTTATTTTCCAGAGGCAGCCAGAGAGCTATTACATGTTGATTTAGATGGATCTTCATCTGCCTTCTTCAGAGGTGTCTAAGATTGAACTTCAAAGTGTTTGGCCCCAGACACATGGATACATGCCAATACTATTTCTATCAGTAGTTATGCAAGTAAAACATTAACATATGAATATTGTGACCATGATCTTCAGTCAACACAAGATTTTAATTACATGCTAATGTATTAAAATTTGGACTTGGCTTGAAAACAAAGAAAACCCAACTCACTAACATACGGTGGAGATTTCTCTGTTGACCGCTTCTGTTCTCTCCCTGGCACCCAAATAAAATGGTACCTTCCTTCTACTTTGTTACAATAAAAGCCTGATACATCCTAGATAATATGTTTCTTTCCTCTGGATTCTCTTTGCCTTTTTTTTACCTCGTTAACATCACAAGTTAAGTAAGTAACAGTTAGTTAAGTAACAGTTGCTGATGGACTAGCCAAGGAGACCTGGCTGATCTGGGCAAACGATTTGTGTTTGCATCTCCTTATTTGCAGAACTGAGAAGCTGCTGCCCCTATCTGCTTAGGATTTGTCTGTCTCCTCTTTGAATCAGGGCTGAGTTTCATGTTTCTTTCTTGCCACTCTTGCTAAGCTTTCTTGGATCTCTGCTATGATCTGGCCTGATATTTTTGTTGTTAATGACAGTCTTGGAAATCACTTGTGATTTCCTTTGTGAACTTGACAGTTGATTAATTAAATTGGGGGGAGGTAAGTGACATGTGAGTATGTGTAACACATCTGTGTCCTGTTTCACAGGGAAAGAGGATGATGGTGGAGCTTGCAGTCCAATAATCTATAGTTTAAAATTATACTATATGGTGTTTGGATAGCTCACAAATGCATTTGATAGTGTCACAAAATAGATGTGATACTGCAATACTGGAAGAATTTGAGGAGTTAAAGTCTGCATTTTGTTCCATATTTGCACAAGATGACAGAGTAACTCATTCTTGGTGCGTGGTCTTCAGGTGTGGGAGCGACACAACCAGCATGGATGTCTTCTGCCATTTGCTTGTCACCACTGGTTTATTTTGATTGCACCTCAGTAGCAGATTCAGAGGGAATACAATGTGTAGTGACTGAGCAAATTAAAGTAATTCCTGAGTGAAAGTATGACATTTGTTACACGAGGCTACTATCCAGATGTTGCGATCTGTTAGTGTACAGTGAAAAAGAGCCCTAAGGAAAATTGAAGTGGGTAGAAGGTAAGCATCTGAAGTACGTTAAACATCAGCAATCGAGTACAAGCCTGTTACCTAAGGAGTCAAACTTGGTGAATGTCATGTTGGCTGTATGGAATGGGAGAAATGCAAACTAAGACGCACTTCTGCTATGCATGCAGCTCTGCTATGAAGTGCGTTCATCTGAGCTGTCAGCTGGCTGGCTGCAGTGTTTGGTGCTGTTTATACAGCTCAGCCAGTGTGTCTTTATGAAACCAGTAGTGCTGTGCAACCTAGGCTGCAGCAACCAGTGGTTTTATGCTGCTCTTCTTATTTCATGTGAAGGGTGCGTGTTGCACATCGCACCGGGGTGCTCAGCCAAAGGCTGTGGTGGAATAAGGGGTCAGGTTCCCACCTCTGTTACTTACTTGGGTGGTTTCAATGGAGCCACGTGGGTGTAAATGTAGGGTGATAGAGTCTGGGGCCTTTGGGGTGTGTCTGAGCCCCTGGGCTCAGAGCTGTCATAGGCAGGTCAGCACTGCTGATCAGACACTCTTTGTCTGGTGGGAGCAGAGCAGTGACTTGGTTTTTCCTTCAAGTGGAGAGGGACTGGAAGTTGTTCCTCAGTCAAATGTCATCAGTCTTCTTTCCTTCCTGTGCTTCAGGTGGATATGTTGGTGAATAAGACTAATCTTTCTTTACATAGCCCAGTGTTTTGCCTTTTTACCCTTCTGTCCTGTTTTAACCATTTCTAGACTTCTTTCTCTTGTTGCTGGCCAATTAGTTTTTCTCCTCACCGCCTTCTCTACCAAGATTCTCCTGAGCTCAGCAGTTCCTGCTGCTGCATATCTGACCTACTTGTACGCAGCTCCCTCACTGGATTTGTTACCAGCACAATACTTAGATTTTGTGTAGACCCTTTCTTCCGTTTGAATTCTGTGTGTGTTTCTGTGTGTCTAAAATGTCCTTCTGCTTAGAGTATTTCAATACCTCAGTAGTTTTCTGCAGAAATGCAAATTTGAATGTTGTTTCATCTACCTCTCTTCCTTCCTAGTTAGTCATAGCTGGATTCAGAGCTTTGCAAACCCCAATGATCTGCCCGGACAAGCCTTTCACTCCGTGCCGCCTTCCGTTTCTCATCATGGGAAAAGACCATTATTTCTTCTCTGATGCTTCTCTATGGGTGCCTATTTCCCTGGCTGAACATTGGATTTTCAGTCTATGTGTCCCTGCCAGTCTTCCCTGGCTTCCAGCTGCAATGTCTCTTCAGCAGACATCTTGCTTCTTAGGCTTGTCAGCTGATCTCTAACAAATCAGTAGCATATATTTGTTTGTAAAATGTTACATGCTGGCTACATGGTTAAAAAAACAATGCAAAACCACAAAACCAAAACTCATTCAGTTATTTTCTCTGTACCTGAGCATGAGCCAAGAGCCACACTCGTTGGGTCATTTGCTCATAGAATAATGAAGAACCTATTACTTTATTATCATATCATATGATCTTCTAATCAAAGGATTCTTTTACTATATTAATAGCAACAATTAAATTGCTAATGTAAATTAAAAAACATCTAGTACCATTTTCATGTGTCATACTGATGGGTCAAAAGTAGCAGCTTGAGTACTTTCCTTTGGGCTTCTTTATCATCACTTCTTCTCATACCGTGACTCTGCTCCAGTGATAAAGTTCTATAGTAATAGGTCGTGAAATGTAAGTTAAGTCAAAAAAGAATTTTTGAAAAGCACTTCATTCAGAAAAGGAAAATAGAAGTGACATAGTATGCATTTTGAGTGAGGTTCTTCAGAGAGAGAAATATTCCTGGACTGCTATGGAGAAGTACAGGAATGAAGCACCCAGGAATGAGTGAAGTTCACTTAAGGTGTGAAGTGGAAACATGTAAGAGGGGTTTTTAATTTTTTTTGTGTGTGTGTGTGTATCAGCATGGTTTTGCCATTAACTGACTATTGGAATGATATTACAGTAGTTATAGTGGTTATAGTAGAGTTTTAAAAAACCCGAACAATTTAATAATTACATTGGTTGATAATTCTGGAGTTGGTATGTTTTCTCAAAAAGGAGGCTTTTGACTAAACAGAAAATCATCAAAAATAACTTCTATCTGGAAACTGATAACCCTTCTTGTTATAAGTAACAACCAAAAAATACAGACTAAGGGATATTAGAGGAAAATACACATTTTCCAAATTGATTTACTCAATGAATTTAACAATAGCTTGAGTATAGTAAGTTTCGCTTTTCCTGTATGTAGGCAGTTTCTCGAGGTGAGAAAAACATCTGAAAAAACCCCCAACCACATGGTTGTAAGGTTATAAAAACTGGTGCAGGGAGCTTGGAGGTATGAGTTACTACTTCTAAAGTCTTCTTTTAAAAACAAGGCTAGACTCCATATTGATGGAGTGCTTTTAAAGGCAGTGCCCTTTTAATCAGCAAACAGGTCCTCTGTGCATCAAATAATTAAAAATAGAGCAAAGTTTCTGAACAAGGCGTCTGGCAGAAGCGTCTGTACTTCCATCTGTGCATGATTAGCAGAATGTTTCATGATATTTAAATAGCACAAGCTTTGCTCTCTTTTTTATTATTTGTTGTACTGAAGACCTGTTTGCTTGTTAAGTGGTCTTTTTTGAATAGTTACTGGCAAGGAATCAGGAAAGTGTATGAAGACATCTTGTACACACTGCAAATGCCAAATTGTCCCTTTTTTCAGAGACACTGCCCTTACTTTTTTTTTTTTTTTGATTGGAGTTTTACCACTTCCCTCACTTGGCGATTAAATTTTCTTAAGGACCCGTTCATTTCCGAGGGAGTTGAGCACGTATGTATGGTGGCTGCCCGGGCACTGCAGTCTCCCGGCTCGCAGGTATTATTCTCAGGGCAGTGGCACTCGGAGGCGCGTTGCCGTGTGAGTGCGCACCAGGGTGCACTCGCAGAGTACGTGTGTCGGCTCAGCTCTGCAGCTCCTGCTGGCACTGCTGCGAGCCCTGCCTCTAATCTGCTGTGCACACTGCTCTGGAGCCTTACCCCTTCATGGGGACGTAATCAGCCAGGCAACAGCTTTCCAAGCGCTTTTGAGGCCTTAAGCTGGGACTCCTCCTTGCTGGCAGTCATGCAGCATCGGATTGTGTGCTCTTCGTCTCTGGCTAGCAACACAGTGCTTTGCAGTTGTAGCCACTGATTTCCCTTCATACTAGTAAAGATTTTGTGTGTGTGTTTTACAAAGGCCTGCACAAGAAGGTATGAAATGAAAAGAAGCCGCTGTCTGGATGCTGACTACATTGCTGTAGCTCGCTGAGGACAGTTCTGCTATTTGCAATGCCCTGTTGTTGGGAGCCGGCAGGTTGGCAGGGAGCTGAGACACTCGGATAGGCTCAGAGGTCCTTTGTGGAGAGCCAGTATTCAGTCTTAGGACAACCTGTGGTCTTGGATGGGCATGGAAAATAGGAGCTTTTGTGGTGTGTGCAAGTGGTGTTTACTCTGTAGCTGGGGTTTTTGTTGCTGGGTTTTTCTTTTTGTGTTTGAGAAAAGCTGTGGTGTATGATGTGTGAATACGGACCTGGGTCATCTCTTAACTTCAGCTAAAAACTTCAAAAGAAATTGTGGTTACTACTGAGAGCAAAGCTGCTAACCTGTCAACATAAATGTATAAACTCTGGGTGTTTGCACCTTAGAAAAAACCACTGAAACACCTTGGCTGTGAAGAAAGAGTGTGCTATAAGCCTCCACACAGAGTTCACCCTACCTCACCTGTTAGTGCTGTGTTACTGGTGTCCATCATGCTGTTTCTGGCCCAGGTTCTGCAGAGGACAGTGCTCTGCAGTCTCAGAGCAAGTTCTCCTCAGCAGGTTGGTATCTTACATGATGAAGTGGTTGAGTTTCAGGGGGACAGTGATAGGACCACTTTGGTAATACCTGTCCATCGCAACATTTAGCTTCTGGTTGAAGACTCGAAGACGAATGAGTACATACAGAGAAATACTGGAAGGGCAAGGGAAGGAACAAACATGTTTCACTGTAAAAACTGAGGATAATGTATACCCATGCCTTCAGCTAAACCTCTCAACTAACGCATAAAGCAGTTGCGCTCACATTTTACCCACATTGCTCATAAAAATTGGTTCCCTTAACAATTGATTTCTTCAGAAATAAAAATTACTTCTAGAGCTGACTCTTGATCCGTGCAGTTTGGTGGGCCTCATATTAGCATCGTTCCAGGAGCAGGAAGGGGAGAAAAGACTCAGATTCATTTTAGGAAGATTCATTAAGTTGTGTTGGTAGGTTGGTTAAACTAAGCCAAGTTTTGTGTTTTGCTCCTGGAATTTGTTCTCAAATATACCATAATGCTTTTTTGGAAAAACTTCAGCTTATCTTGTGAATGTGCATTAACTAACACTAGTATGAATTTCATATTGTCCAACAGAATTTGTTTTTCTGTGTCTTCTGTCATGCTCAAGGTGCTTCAAGCACTTTAAAATAATGAGCTCAGTTAAAATAGTGCTGAGGCTCTGTAGACAGCTGTTCTTCTGCGTGCAAGGAGATCAAATTCAAGGATGATTTTTTTGATAGGAGTGGGAAGAATACTGCTTGTGATGCTAGTATTACCTCTGGTATCTTTTCAAAAGCATTTGTGACAGGCTCGTTATTTTGGTAGACTAGATTTTGCTGTTTATTACTAAATTTATAATTCTCAATGCACTGTAAACAAAGTGAAGAAGAATTGCAGGGCACATAATCAGAAGCTGTTGTTCACACCTAATTGTTGTATTTCTAGCCCTGATTATTTGACTTCATGATATACTACATGAAAAATCTGGTAGCCCTTGATTTCCTGAAACAAAATCAAACCTTCCTTTGGTTTATAGCCCTGCAAAAGTACATTGTATCTAAGCAGGTAAACTAGAATTCAGCCTAGGATGATAGGATCCTGTTGATTTGTGTGAAAAATGATGGTTCTGTTAGTTGTCTGCAGGTCTCTGGAGGAGAGGGAGAGCCTTGTATCACTCAAAAACAATTCCTTTTAGCTGGCTGGAGAGAAGTATGGATAGCATCCAACATACAGCCATCTCCAAGTAGAAAGATTATAATAGAAATGTTGATGACCAGTCAGTATTGATATATTAGGAAGTATTTATACAACTCAGAGTTGTTGACTACTGTAGAAATGTTGTTTTAGGCTCTGTTCCCACTGGCGTTCCTCCTGTTGACTTTTGGAGTGTTAGGATCAGACCCCTTTGGCTCAAATTTGTAGTGAATTAAGACTGAAAGAAACATGCATGTTCTACAGTCACCGTCCACTTTTGGAGGGGAGAATGGAGGAAATAACCGACTTGTGCAATGGTACCAAAGTTCTTTATGGCATCATCAAGCCATACACTGAAAATTAAGCTTTTCTTAAGGTATTTGAGATATTTGATCTTGATCTATAACCTAAAGTGTTCCCTGTTAATGGAAGGCTCGGTGTGGTTTTTGTGCTTTCCTTGTGAAGCTGTTCGTTGACAAGGAGAAGAATGTTTCTAATTAATATGCACCTTTCTGTACGTGGATTATTATGCATTCGTTATTTTAAGTTGGTGCTATTATATGAAAGTTTCTCCAGAACTTTGGCAACTCAGTAGAAAGGAGTGACAGTTCAGTGCATTCTCAGCTGTGCAGCTCTAAAATATGTTGCTTTTGAAGACATGTATGTGTTCCAGTAAAAATACCCCTTGTAGCCAAAGATGCGTGACCACAGTCTAGGTAATTACAAAAGAAAGAGATTCAACTAAGTACTGAAACAAGGAAAAAAAGGCAAACATTTTTTCAGAGCAGTAAAAATGATGAAAGACAGAATTACTATTCTGTAAATATTAAAAAATAGCCCTCCAAAGCCCACAAAGCTCAAGGGCTCATTATGTGTAAAAGTCACTATCAGTTAGGGAATATATGTCTGAAATACTAAATACTGTAAATTTGATTGATATTCGGAACTCAGTTGTACTCCAGAAAAAGAACAAGTGTGTAGCTTTGCTAGAAACAACAAAAGACAATTTAGGGAAATGCAGAAGTACTGCTAGAAAAGCTGAATGCTACATTTCTATGTAAAATGCCATGTGACTAATATAAGTGCTGTTCTGTCCCAGATAAAGTTGCTGAAATTCTAAGCAGGTATCAAAAATTTACTGTTTCATATTTCATAGATAATAATTGTTCTGAATGCTTTAAATAATACAGGAAATGTAGTGTGACAAACTTGACATTTGAGTATTAATATTGATACTGAAACAGTTCACCACAAAGAATGCCAGGGCCGCAGGAGGGAGGATAGCATTTTGATCAGATAAAGACAGAAAAGTTATAAAGCCCTTCATATATGTTGAAAAAAAGGCCTTGTGAAAACTGTGACAAAATTATCTTTCAGGATTAGACATTTTATGTCCTGTTTTGGTAATATCTCTGCAGGGAAAGTTGGAAGCAAAGAGATGTCTTTGCCATTTCTGTCTTCCCCCTTCCTCCCCCACTTGCAGTTTGATGAAGACTATTTGAAATAAGGTTAAGAGTACAGGGCTACACGAAGTGTTTTGGATTCGCTTGCACAAATACATGAGTGAATGTGGGCTCAAGAAAAGACACCTGGGCATGTATACTCTTTGGTGACCAGTCTCAAACTTGCTTGAGATGCACTGTAAGTTATCCTCTGTAAAGCTGAGATTTGGCGACAGGTTACTTTATTAAAGAGAGATCTTACTTTTCTAAACATAAAATAGTGCTGACAATCCCCCTTTTCTTTTTTTCAATAGGCAAGCTTGCGCCCACACATGTGCACATGGATGTATGCACAATCCCTTGCTATAAATTTGTTATGGCTTGCTCAATTTTTGTAGTTTGTGTGGTGAGACCAGGAGAATATAGCCTTTCATGTACAAGTAAGTTCCAGCCTACCTACATGATGGAGCCCAAGGACTCTGCCCTCTTTGCATTCACAAGGTCCCTCAAAGAGGATACAAAATAAAAATGTAGACTGGTGAAAAGCTGATAATACTTTGCAAGCAGAAGAGGCCAGCCCAAGACAAGCCCATGGAAGGAACAGGAGTGTTTCTGTTCTGTCGCTCTCTGCAATGCAGTGCTGGTGTGGATGTGCCCCACTGTTGATAAATCTTAGTGGCTTTTGGCAGCTGTTGTTATATAGATGATTTGGTAAGTCACTTAGCTGGTCGTAGTACTGATAGGTATGTAGCTTTCCAAAATTCCGTGTCAGTGGAGTATGTAGAGTACCGTTTTGGCTTTGCACTGGTAGTATAGGTTGCACCAGTTTGATTTTAGGAGTTTAGCTATATGCAAACTGGTTAAAGGCATTTTATTTTTTGGGACAGGAAGGAAAAGTTTGTCAGCCTCCCTTCTGAAAGTGTTTTGGTAGCTGTGACCACTTTTTCCCTTCAAAAATATATCTTGTGCTTTCAGACTCTCTCATTTTCAGATGTGATTAATGGTAATTTTTATCTTTAGAATGCAAATGGAATTTTTAGCATACTTTTGCACTGTATAATGCTTCTTTCTGCACAAACTGCTTACCCAACAAATTAAAAAGACAGGTATGTATTTAAAAACCAACCAACACCAAAGTACACTTTGCCTTCTGAAATATTTATATACTTGTAGTTGTAGGCACTGCAACATATTTATGTGGAATTGGCACCATTCTGCTTTGCCAAGTGTAAGTAGCTCCCTTTAGCTATGTGTTGCCACTGTAGGCAGGAGGAAATGTTGAGCAGTTTGCTGGAACGACAGCAAAGCCTTTGTGTCTCAGTGGGGGTAACCTACATGGGAACAACCCCTCTGAGGTACCTTTTGCAGGGGGCTGTTGGGGAATCACAGTTCCTTAGCAGTTGTTGGCATTCCTGTAAAAAGGGTGGAACAACAGCACTTATATTAAGAAATGCAAATCCCTTGCTGCCATGTACAAAGCAGGCAGACTCCTGACCCCTCGGTGATGCCAATGGCATTTTAGCCTGCCCTGGTGAGTTGTTAAATTCGTTAGGCACAATCTCATTTTCATGAAGGAGACCTGGACTAAGACAGTAATGCATTGGAGATCTTACTCTCCAGGGCTGTGCAGTTTGTAAGGTGATTCACAGCATGTACAGAGGGAATGGAAAATGTTGTCTTGGAAGCATTCCAGTGCGTTATTTTGAAGTCATTTTGCCCAGGCACAAATGCTGGTGATTGTATGGCAGCCTCTAGAGCTACAGAGTGGAAAGTGAACCTCCTACACCCTAGGTTAGGCTATAACTAGTAAATGACATTTTATTTTGTGGCCAGCTATTCACCTGACTATTCAGACCTCTGTTCTAAATGAAAACCAAGAAAATAAAGTACTTCTGAGACTTTGACGTGTTACAAGATGGGTTGCTGCTGCAGATGATTATACAGATCTATTTTACTGCCTGTTCCCTGTGCCAAAATCTAGAAAAGTGTCTTGATTTTGAACTGCCCAGAAACACAGCCCAAAATGAGAGTAATCATACTGAAACAAATTACTTTTTTTTTACATTCTGTATTTCCTCTATTTCTTCAGCTGTTTCTCAGAGTATCATCTGCTTCTACTGCCAGTGGTACAATAATAGGTTAAATTAATTAAAAAAAAAATATAGTATAGTTGCTCAAAGGAACATAGAAATAAATTGTTAAGATAACATTTATCTTCTGATTTAGTGTCTGAACCTGCTTCCTTGATGTTAGGACAAATTAATGAAATCAGGATCATACCTTTAAAGAAATAAGAACAATAAAAAACTCCCTAAACCCCAAAAGTTGTATGTTTGAGCTGACCAGCATAAAAATGTGACTGAAAAATTGTGACATAAGCCTAAATATCAACAACTTGTCATGGTGAATGGAATAATCTTCCATGGAGCTGTGAGTGGCCAACGTGTTATTGTGCATTGGGACCCTATTAATCCATAGATTATTGACAGAGCATATGGTAGCTGCTCCAAAACATGCCATATATAACATGCTTTTTGTACTATTGTTTAAACTGTATTCTAATGTTTAACTGGGAATATAGGTAGTCTTAAAAAACTCATTTTCCAGTGTGGTATTTGCTAGCAATATGGTACATAGCCAGGATGTACAGAAGATATTCAAATTCAGTATGCTGCAGAATTTGTGAATTTGCATGTTAAAATACTTGTCATTTCTGGAAATACCCTGAGGTGTAACTGTCCACAACCTTCTTCTTCGAAAAAATTATTAAATATTTGCTTTCAAAGCCGAATCTTTAGCCATTTGGAGCATGAATTTCATAGCTAGTGATTTTAAAATCTCATAGTCAAGACTATGACCCAGAATTTTTTTTTTTAACCGTTTTTGCTGTCCTATTGATTAATATGTGTGAAGTACCAAAGCCTGTGTACCTCAGTGCTGTGCCCCCTCGAGTGCAGTTCATCACCCTGCCTTTTGGAAAAATTGAGGAACAGCCAGGAAGAGATGTGGGCAGGATCAGAGAGCCTCATGCAGTTCAATCTGGAGGTAATTTCTCCTGGCATCACTTGGCTAAGGAGAGATAAATTGCTCATGCCTCTGGTCAGAACTATTTAGTTACATAGCCCCCTCGGGACTAGGGGTTTCAAACCCGGGAGATGTCCTTCCTGCGGGGACATTTTGGAGCCTCTGGGAGGGGACCATGGGAGTGCTGGGGCCCGTTCATCTCATGCTGTGAAATCTAGGGCCTCACCTGCCTGTGTGCTGTTCAGAGACAGGGAACTGCCTGGGTACAGGTGACCAGATTTTAATTTTTCCCATCTGCCCCTGCAGCAGCTGCTCCTCGTGGTTTTTTTTCTGCTTCTCTGTGCTGCTGCAGGGTCAGGTTTATCCTGAGAGCATATGCTTGTGGGTGCTCCATGCCAGTGGTGTAGCTGAGGTTTGGGGTAGAAAGGGGAATGAGGAATGTGGGGGCTGCCTGTGAACCTGCTCATCTTTTGCACAGTTTCAGGAGACCTGGAAAATAAGGCAATTAATTGCTAAGCCTGGAGCTGGTTTAAATACAACTCAAATGTTGCATAGTGTCTATTACCTAAATTTTTCTACCCTTTTGGAATGTTGCCCCTTGGGGATAACTGGATACAAGAGTGTTGCGCCGTGTGTGCATCAAGGCGGGAATGTTCCGACGGGCTGCTGCAGCCCTCGCTGGAGGCTGCGAATGGCAGAGTGTTGGTTTGCAGTGTAATGGTGGTTTTTAGTTTGTGCTCTGTGGTGGCGGTAGTGACCAGTGACTGTGCTCTGTGAACCTGTTGACCTGGAGCCTGCCTCTGAAGAGCAGGGACTCAGGAAAGCAAAGCTGGCTCTCAGATGGTGCAGTGGTTCTATGGTGGGCTTCGCTTTTATCGGGAAAACCTTAGGGGCCTTGTAAGTGGAAAAAGATTGAAAACTTGCTTGGCCTTTCTGCAGGTGAAGAGAGATCTTAAAAGCTATCTTTTTGGTATGCCAATTGTTTTTTAGAATATTAATTATACTGTTTCATTTTAATGCCATTTTCCCTGTCCATTTTGAGTCAATTAGCACCTCTGTCTTTCTCTTTGGTTATATCTGCAGTTGTTGATATCCAAAATTCTTTATTGATATAATAAAGTAGTTAAATGAGCTGACTTTGAAAACACAAAATCGGATAGCTAAGTGTATCCATATAAAAATTAATGTTTAACAGAGAGCATCTTTGATAAAGTTACCAAACATTCTGTGAGCAGTGTTACAGTTATGGCTGTTTTCAGAGAACTTGAAAGCCTTCTGGAAAACTCATGCTTTGGAGTAAAATGTTTTCTGCTTGTTATGAGAGGGAATAAAGTGTTACTGTTGGTACTTGTCAGAATCCACTCATTTCTCATACCTTGTAGTAAATAATAACAACACTCCCCTTCTTATTTTTGAGATACTGAAGTATGGAAGTGAAAAATGCCTCATTTCATTATTTAGATATAGGCAAATAGTCCTTCCCCCTCCCCC
>VYZR01017797.1:27674-50334 GCA_013400675.1 Oxylabes madagascariensis | reverse complement strand
CCCCCCGCCGCTTTTCTTGCGTTATTTCTGACTGCTCTTTAAAATTTCTGCTGCACCCTTGATAGATGGGCCTGAATCAGGAGAAACCATTCCTAAAAGTTCAGCCTGGTTCAGCGTGCTGCCTCTCTTGCTTCATTGCGAATCCACATCAACCCACTGGTGTGATAACGTGGAATGAGCAGCAGTCATCCATACCTTTGCTTCATCTTGAGCAGTCAGGCTGGAAAGAGAGTGGAAAATACTCCTCAGCAGCAGATGCTTAGGAAACCTGATTTGGGAGTAAATTTTTGCTTGGATGGGGACAGCCTTGCTCCTATCCTGTGTCACAGGTGCTGTGGTGCCAGGTGACAGAGGACGAGCAGCAGGACGTGCCAGGCTGGGTACCCCTGGCATGGGCCTTGCCCACACGTGGTTGCAGGGAGGCGCAAAACGGGGAGTTCTTCATGCTGGGACTCAGGGAACCTTGCTGGAGTTCAACTGAACCCTATAATTAGTATCATTTTAGCTCCCAGTCAGCTGTAATAGGTACCAGGAAGCTGCTTCTCTTTGCATAACTTATTAGAAAAGCTGTTTTACTTTCCTACATGTATGCCTTATATGGAAGAAACAGGCCCTGTGGCTTTTTTGTCAGGAGACTGCATGAACTCTATTTTCCAATGTCACAACTGGCAACTGTGAAATCTGCATCAAAATGCTTGTATCGAGCATCTTTTAGGCCAGCTAGGGGAAAGTACTGCTGAGTGTGCAGAATGCTCATACCTGAGCTCAGGGCAGATGCCTGCTGTGGTCCTCGCTGGTGTCAAGGGAGTTAGTGGTTGAACTGGGGAAGCTGATCTGGGCAATCCTCCAGCCTGAAGGATGTGAGGCAGAAACGGATGGGAGGAACTGTAAGTGATATGAGGGAAGCAGTAGGCTAGGAGAAGAAGGGTCCAATAAAATCAAGTAATAAAACACATCCATAAAACTGCAGGACCTGAAGTTTGAAACAGTAGCTCTATGCTTACATGCTTGGCACAGCTTTCATTTCTAATTTGTCTGCTTCCTTCAGGCTTCCTCTTGCCAGAGAGGTGGTCTGTATGCTCACTGTCTGCAGCTGGAGAGTCCCTGGTCTGCTCATGCCAGTGGTGATAGAGGACCACAGGGAGATAAGAGTTTTCTCTGTAGCAGTCATTGCTCTTGGGTGGGGGTGCGTGGCTGGTTTTCCAGATCATAGACTTCAGGCAGTAAGGCATTAGAAATATTGTCGTCTATTAAATGTACTGTGGAACGTTTGGCTGCACTAACTGCTGCTTTTAATAGAGTTCAGATCTGACATTTTTGGGACTGAGAGGGTTTGGATGTAAACTTTGTTAAATTGGTTTTGAAAAAGGAAGTTCTTTCATGCTTTGAAGGGAAAAAAAATATGAAGACAGAACTGAAGTCTCTTCCTTAAATCAAAGTTTTCTGCCTGAAACGGGAACAGCTCAGCAGAACAGTTTAAGTAAACATGGCCATAACTGCTTATCTGAGACATTGGCATCCTCTCTTCTTACTGTGTTACTTTTTTGTGGTATCCTGGCGTCTCTCAGTCACTGATGTGTTTGTTCTAACAGCACCTCCTTTGTAGGCATATACTTTCGTGTCCATTTGATAGCTGCCACCAAGATTTGAGGCTTTATCTGAAGAGCTTGCTCCAGGAGTGTACGTTTTCTACACCTCCACAGATGAGATTTTGGAATTGCTGTCTGAACAGTCCTTCCTGCCTCCAGCTCTGAATTTCTCTCTGTCTCTGTTGTGGCTTCTTTATTTATTAAGCAGGGGAAAAAACAGAGGCAACTGTTTCTGAGTCATCTCAAGTCAGTGTTCAGCGCAGGACAGGATAAAATCTAGGCCAGTGATGGCTGGTATACAGTTGTAGCCTGTGTGGGGGGTCAGTGAATGTAGTATAAACATGGGGAGATTTGCTGAAAATCCCGTATGTATGTGACAGTGCAAGGAATTAGATACCATACTCTAAAGTTGGAGCCTGAGCGTGGGGTCATGATTCTTCTAGGTAGGAAAAATGTACCATATTGTGAGAATGACTTATTGATACCTGACTTTACAGCTTGGGTGGGTTTTGCCTGTGTGTTAAAATAATGTAGACCCACAGTGGGTCTTTTATGCAGGAAGCATTTCCACATGCAAGTAATTTCTGTGCACTTCAAGTTCTTCCACTGTACCGTTGCTTGAAACTTCATTATTAATATTAATTTTTAAGTTAATGCTTTGCTCTCAAGACCAGCTTCTAAAGAAACAAATTTGTTTTACTTTGTACATGAACAACAAGATTAATGTTTTCGTTATAGAATGTAGGACTGTAATTTATTTGATAGGTCTAGTAAAGTAAAAAATTCAGTGATGTTTCATAGAGTACTTCTGTGTGTTCTACAACATCTTCAATATAATGGAAGAATAAGAAATGAGAAGTGAGAGACGCTTTTTGTTTTTTCATAGGAATGAATGTATCTGTACATTTTTGAGGCTCTAGTGTATGTTCTTCCTCATTTTGGTTTTGTTACAGGGAACAAAATCAATTAAAAGAAGAAAAAGAGAAAAAGAAGACTGTGCCTCTTGCTCAGTTTTGTTGTGATTCTGACAACAGTGCATCAGGTCATGGGAAGTGATCTCAGCCATATTTTTAGTTACAGGTTAAAACCCGATATTTTGTCATGAAATAGTGTCCAAGTTCTAAAACTAGTACACATGCAGAAGAAAGTATATTGCACTGCCAGTGCCAATCTAGCACATAAAGAGCTTCACAACTGTTTGGATCTGCTCTTCTTTCATAATGGGCTGCAACTTGTTTACTAATGCTTGAAAGCATGTGCACATCAAATAAATCTCTGGTATTTGGGCCATAGTGTACCAGCATTATGCAAAGGGAAGATTAGCCACACTCAATATTAAGCTACGATCCACTTCACTCTTGATTCCTCACCATAGTAAATCAACCAAACCATCAAAGAACAGAATTAGTGGAAGGGTTCCTCAGACAATAGATTTATTTCCATGTTTATTTGTATTATTGTTAAGAAAAGGGAAATCAGCAGAGCAAATCTGCCTGGGCTCATGGCATTATAAATTAATCAAAAGACATGAAGTGAACTTTTGGGTGTGGAAAACCAGCTCCAGATGCAAATGCTACATAGCACCATACATCATATGGTGTGTACGGTGTTGCTGCAACAGCTGAGAGGCAACATGCCTGCTTTGACTGCTGCTGCTCTTAATAGATAGTCTTTAGCAAGCAGTATATTGGCAAACCTGACACAGAGTGAATTTGCAACGTTGACTCAAAAGACTTTCCTAACGTGAAGCATCTTTAATGCATATCATTTTAGCTCTTTCCTGTTTTTACTCTGCTCTCTTTCAGTGAAAAGGTCAAGAAAAGCAGTAGCTCAGTGGCTGAATTTTTCTCAAGTGCTTTACAGCAGGGAAAGTGGGGAAACCTCTTAAAGTGGTGTCTTATTCAGTAAGTTAAATCCTTTTTCTTCAGTTAATGAATTAATTTCTTTTCTTTTCATTTTTTAAATTCTATGTATCAGAATAATTATAGTGACTTATAAGGTGTCCCCAGGCAGGTGTGAAGCTCCTCATCCCCATCTTGGCTTTCCCCCTCCCCCAGAAGTAGTCTTTGCCAAATGAAACCTGCAGCCCACTTTGGCAGATACGGAAGTGAGCAGCTGACTCAAACCCTACCATAACATGACTGTCCCTCTGCCCCAGCTGGGGCTGGTTGCTGCATTCCTGTTCAGAGACCTGCACTATCTAGTGCATGCCTCTTTCTTCAGCACTTGCTGTGCACGTGTGTGTGCATGCACCCACACACTTCAGCAGTGCCCCCCCCCGCCTTGTCTTTGTATTCAGAAAGCCATCCAGCTGCATTAATGTGAGATTTTTCAGAGACCGAAATGGGAACTTTTTGGGTTTTCCCCTACAGCAATAGCATAGGTATATTTGTTGTTGTTACCACTATCATTATAAGAAATAAAAGAGAGGACTGTATTAATTTCTTTACAATAACAGGGTGCAGTCAGGAAGATTTTCTTTATTGTAACTAGAAGTTCAGTTAGTGCTGCTGCCTTAGGTTGATTCCAGTAGAAGGTCAGAGCCATAAAAATTTTAGTGCTGAATATTCAAATTTAATTTGTAGCATCAACATAGGATGGCTTATAAGTTTAACTAGCCTTAAGGGTGCTAAATACTTCCAGCTAAAGCCAGAAGGGCTTTCAGCTGGTCAGCAGTTCTTGTGATTTGGCCTGATACTACTTACTATCATTTTCTTGCACACCTGATATTTCTGCATTTTTTGCAGGTATGAATTTCTTTGCTCACATCCTTTTATGCCTCATTTGCTAACTCTTCTGTTCTGGAAAATTGGCAGGATGACAGCAAGCAACTCCCTCATCCTTTTGTGTTAGGACTAATCCTCAGGTTTCTTTCTGATGTGTCTCCAGAAATATGTATTCGGCTGAGGCTGAATGCTGATTTGATTTGTAATACTAAAATGTGAACTGTGCTGTCCACTTTCTGTCTCTTAAAAAAAAAAAAAATCATGGTAGAGGTGTATATGAACAGTTTCAGAGTTTTAAACTCAGTCACGTAAAATATGTTTCTAAAATACAGATGTACTTTGGCACCTGCCAAAGTACTTTGCTGAATCTGGATGTTTGTTTTTTAAACTTGGAACTTTGCAATTAGCAATTAGATGACCGATCACTTAACAGGTTATGGTATTTTAGTGCTCTGAATTGTACTTTGGCATGACAGACAGATTTTTATTTTGATTTCAGATTATATGGCTTGTTTTTACTTCTTCTTTTTGCTTACCATATGATTTAATTAAACTTTTGTTGCAGTGATTGACAGTTGCTTTATTTGATACCTGTTTATAGACATTTATTCATTACTTTTTCAGTGTACTGATATTTGTCAGAAGAGAATGGTATTACTTCTTTTGTCAATGAAAATGAGGTTATAAATTACTGTAATTTTGGGATACGTTTCTGGTATGAGCAAACAGTATTCCCTTGGTGAGTTTTCTGCTGTGGAAAACTAGGTTATGCATAATATATTTTAGAAAAGACCTGTGTTCCTCTGAAGAAGAATGGCACTGTGCAACTCCTGGAAACAGAGAAGAATCTAAATGTATGTATAGTTTTATTCAAAATATGGAAGCGTCTGCAATGTTGTTCCTCCTTGTTCACGGGGAGACTGGAAATGATTGGTTCTGGGTTCTGCTTGAGATTTTATTTATTTATTTATTTTTATAACCCCTTTTTTTACAGGACATGGGGTGAAGGGTTCAGCTTTGAGCACCTTGGTGCAGTAACGTGCCAGGTTCTTCCCAGAGCTGCCCTGCGCCTTCCACTGGTGCAGGTGTGTTAGGTGCCAAGGTGATGATACCCACAGTCACTAAAGATCAAACAAAAGTCACATACATGTGTGACTTTGTATTTTACTGACAAGTACAAAAGGATTTTGCAAAACTACGACTCGAGTAAGCTGTGGGAGTAGAGAGGATATGATGTATTCTTCCCTGCTAAAATCATCATTTTAACACTCTTGACACCATCACTGAACTCCCCAGTAACTTGTGGTGTACATTTTAAAAACGCACCCATCAGCACACACTGTTTAATTCTGGGTTTTGTTATGAAACAGAGCACGATTGCCTCAGTGAAGCACATCTGCATTGCGAGAGTAAACTCTCCTGGGAAGCAAGTGCATCTTCCACAGAAGTAGGAGTGAGGCGTGGGCTGGGCATTGCTATTTTGGCAAGCAGAGGCAGCCAGTGTTGGAAAGCTGCCTCACCTTTCACTTTCCATGGAACTTACCCTTTCTCCCTGTTTCAGGCACCAGCCACTGCCACTTACTTCTCCTCGTGGCGGCACAGGGCTGGGGATGTTGTCAGTGGTTGATTGAAGCATTTATCAAAGGGTTTTGGGAACCATGGTCTTTGCTATCTGTCTGGTTTGTTTGTGATCCTTGAGTAGAATAGGCTGTTAGGGAGCAGTAAAGAATGTAATTTGGAAAACATCTGGAAGAGCTAAGAAAACATTTTGTTTTTACTAAAAAAGGCCAAACAAAACCACACCTCTGTGATGGTATCTTCTTTAACTGCTAAGTCGGCAGCAGTTGATGGAAGGCACAAAATTCCTGTAATTTTTGTTTTGTTTCAGGTTGCTTCTTCCAAGTCTCTCTTTTCCTGGAAGCAAAGTGTAGCTCCTGCTGTCTCAGTTCTGCTGAAGTTCTTCCTGTCATCCTAAGCTTGGTTATCAACCCTCGTTTTTGTCCTATCAGCATGCATTACATTTTTATGGCAGTGTTTAGCAAAGACTTCCCAACAGTGCCTATAACAGGGTAATTGGACCCCTCTGTCTCACTGAAATTACTTCCTCTTTAATGGGGGGCTCTGGCTGCTTTCTAACACAGCTTTCTTCGAGGCAGGCTGGATGTCTCATTAGCTGGTCTGTAATGTGGGTGCACAGCATTTCACCAGGCACTAGTCAAAGTAGTTATTCATGGTTTGCTGTTAAACTGCAAGACTGGAGTGAGTGAGATTCCCCAGGGGTCTGTCCTGGCTTTGGTAATACTCACTGTTTTCATTATTGAAATAATTGATGGAGCAGAGAGAGCAGTTGTTAAGTTTACATAGGGTAAGAAGTGTGAAGGGGGGCTGCAGGCTCCTTGGAGGGCAGGATTAAAGTTTTGAGCTGCCCTGGCTAACAGGAGGAATAGTCTGGGAAAAAAACCCCTGAAAAACAGCCAGGATACAAACATAGAAGTGCTATAGAGATAGAAATATCCAGTTGCATGAAACGGAATGGGGCTGACTCAGTAGTGCTTCTACAGAAGAAGGTCTGTGAGCTGGTGTTGGGCTGTGTTGGAGTAGCAGTTTGGCCTGGTTTGGTTGAATAGGGTGGTAAAAAAATCACAGCTGGGTCCAAGACCAGCAGAGAAAACCAGCCTGTGACACGTCCCTCTCTCCTCTCCCCTGGCACCTGGGCTTCCAGTGAGTGGGCAGCTTTTCTTTTGATCCCCTGCCTGCTTTGGTTCTGACCCCAGAGCTGGTGACTGTGCCTGTAGGGAAGTGTCCCAGCTCAAATCCTCCCAGGCCTGGTCCATGTGCGCAGGACAACACATCTGAGAGAGAAGGGGGTCGCAGACCTGAGACCATAGCTGTCATACAGTCACACAAGGAACAAGGCTTTCCCATCCACGTTCCTCAAAAAAGCACTGTTTTGGGGTGTGTAAAGACAAGGCACAAAATAACCCCTCCACTCCATTCAGTGTTTGAAATGGCTTAACATCTACTTTGGGGCAACACAGTCAAGAGCCAGCTGGATAGTGTCCAGGGAGAAGGCAGGAAAAATGACAAAAGATTTGGAAAACATGACCTGGGAAAGAAGATGAAAGAATGGGGATTGTTTAGTCTACAGGGGACAAGGCCAGTAACAGACATGATAGTAGTGTTCAAGTAGGTGCAAGGTTCCTACAGGGAGGAGGCAAATAAACTGTACTGCCTGACTGCTTGGGGTTAGGTCTAAAAGAAATGGGTTCAATCGGAAGGTGACAAGACTTAGGTAAACATTTAAGAAAGCTTTGAAATTACAAGAATATTTTGGTCCTGCAGTTATTTGCCTTTGAGAAAGCCGTGGAAGCATCATCACTGGAGATTTTTATAAAACAGACAAACCTCCTACGGGAATATTTTGGGCATTGCTTTGGGAAAGGAGGTGGAATATATACTTCTGAAGGTTGTTTCCCAGAAAATAATGAAGTTTTGTTGTTGTTGTGTTTTTTTTTTTGTTGTTGTTGTTGTTGTTGTTGTTGTTTTGTTGGGGTTTTTTTTGGATTCTGCAAACTTAGGTAATTAGGTAATCTAATAACCCAGCAGATAAGAGATAGTGGCAATTCATTATTGCAACATACCAGGGGTAAATAGACAGCTGATTTATGCACAAAACCAAATTAAGATGATACCCTTCTGCTTGCTGTTCTAGTTTAAAAAAAAAATCTGAGTAAGCTAATTTTACTGGAGCATTTCAAAAGGCTGTTCCTGTAAATGTCTTACTCCATACAGAAATAGAGGAAGTGATGTTGGTTGACTTTGCTTATTGAAATATTGTGCAAACGCTATCAGTACCTGTTATTGATTGTACATAGCTTGGCCTTAGTAAAGCCAGCAGTACCCTGTGAAGCACGGGAGTTAAACTGGAGCAAGATGTTGTGTTTTCAGTCTTGATGTCTGTGCACTTGTGTGCTTCTTTTATGTGGAGTAGGGAGCAGGCCGGGAAGAACTAAGCTTTAATTACCTCATTGCTATCTATACACGAGTTACTCTCCATTGTTACATTAAGTGCTTTGAGAAATGCGTTGTGGTGTCCCCATGGATACTTTCCTCCTTTTATTTTTCACTGGAGGATCCGTTCTATGTCTTTGAAAGTTCCTGCAGGTCCCCTGAAGTCTTTCAACTCCATTTCTCCTATAGAACAAAAATGTACTTTTCTTTTTGAAACACAGTTTCCCCTGTTCTTGTCGCTATGCATGACAGGGAAGAGAAGGTCTCATGTGGTGCTATGATGCATGAGAACAAGCTGGGTGATGGAGCTGCTACAGGACACCCACAGGGGGGTTCCCCAAGCTGGGAGTGCCAGTTTGCATCTAGGTGAGAGCAGCCAGGCTCCTTGTGTCTTGCTCAGTGCAACCTCTGGCTTGACAGTCCTGAGGGATGTTTTGTCACCTAGGCTAGGAGCAGTGGCAGAGGATGGTGCAGAGTCACCATATGCCCAGCATGGATTTGGCAAGGCTTATCGTAATCGTGGCAGTGTCCACACTAACCCCGAGCAGTCAGACATCACCGTGCATTCGTGTCCCTGCAGCTCTGGCCTCGCAGTGCTGTGCTTTGGCCAAGAGACCGGCTGCTGAGCCACTGCTGGTGCTCCTGCACCTGGAAGAGTTGCCCTGAGCACTCATGACTTGCTGCTCATTACCTCTTTGCAAGAGCTTCCTCTTCCTAGTCTGCTGCGATGCAGGTCTGTGTCCTGATTGTGATAACAAAATGAGGACACGTATTCACACGTGCACATATGTGCATATATTTTAGTCTCTTGCCTTTTTAAATATGGAATAGTAGTGTGCACTTGTCTCTGTATCTGCTTTGCATCAGAAAACTAATGTTCTGCATGATCTTGAGTGTCCCATCTCATAAGAAATAAATCAACGCTGCTCTTCCTGTGGAGGTTCTTCAGGGGATTTAAATTGCTGATTTCAATTGTGACTAAAATCAGCAATCAGGAGAACTTTACAGAAATCATCAGCTTCTAAATCTTGCTTTGCATTTACTCATTTTAGTTATAGTCCTTAAAGAAGAGAATACTTTCAGTACTTGAATTAATTTCATATATATATTTTTAAACTTGTACTACATTGTATTTCTACAGATGTTCTACCACTAGTCTGCTCCAACATAGATTTCTGTGGGCCTCTAATTTTTCTATTTTTTTTTAAATCGGTGGTGTGCTTTCTGTTCACTGTTAACTAGATTTTTCATGCGACTTGTATCAGGCTATATTCACATTAAAATGAATGTTCAGCAAAAATGCCCAAAAAGGAGATTCTGAAACATTTTCGTCATGCAACTAAATGCTTCCTTAAAATAGGAGCTGAAAAATAGTAGGGGAGAAGAAAAAAAAATTCAACTTGCTTTGCATTAAAATTAACTAATATTTAAAAGGAACAGTTCATTGTAGTTATTAATTCAAATTTGGTTTTTTGGTCACCCTATTTTAGATAAGAGTTTTGGGAATCATAGATCTTAAACTCTTGCATATCACTTTTGTTAAGAAATTATTTTAACTCCTATTTCCTCACATCTTCAACTTCCAGTTTTTTTCTTTTGTTTGAACCAGCTATATAACTCAGCCTGCTAAATGTACTGACATGACAGATACCCTATCATGCCTGGCAGAAGACTGCTGCTGCAAGCTGCTGCAGGCTGTCTGGCAGGCCTAGTTTAAGAAGTGTAGTCAGTAACTGATAGCAGTTTTGAGGTTTGATTTTCTTTGTGACTTCAGCAGGAAACACAACCTTCTCTAAATGTTGGTCAAACAACAACCCTGTATTTGAACATTTTCAATAAATACAACATTTGAATGTAATATACATTGTCATAACCTAGTTTAGAATATGTCTTAATTTACATATATAAGAGCATGAGAAAGAAATCACTTGTATCTATTAGCCTGTATGCAGAAGGTGATGACCCATCTCCACGGTGCCCGGAGGCGGGGTAAGAGGGTTGTGTAGCAGACTGAGGAGAAGAACAGTGGTTGAGGCTTTGCTGTTGTGTTCCCAGTCACATTCTTGGATCTTGCCAAGGTGACTCTTTCAGATTCATGCAGCTGTAAATGAGGAACTAAGACTGAGGACTGTTGAGAGATTTTAGGAATAAAGTTAGTAATTTTGTTTTCTGATACGCTACATAATCTCTTCCAGGAAAAGGCAGTGATGGCTGTTGGTCCTATGGGCGGCAGCAAGCTCAAGGCACATATGGATCAAGTGTGATAACACTGACCACTTGTGGAGTCTGGCAGTTTTCTTCTCCGAGAGCTTTGCAACAAAGGAAAGGAAAGATACTTCAAAAACTAATTTTCTTTCTCTAGTGTGTATAGAAAAGCCAGTTCTTGGAAACTGGGGAAGGAATCAATGATGTGGTGCTGAGATAAATCTTCAGAGATGGGTGTGGGTGGAGTAATGGGTGATTGCCTCTCTTCCATCTCTCTGTCACTGCACACTCTTCCTGGCATTGCTCCTGGTCAGTTCATGCATGGGAAGAAGTTGCTGCTCCTGGCATGTACTGTGCTGGTTAACTCTTAGCATCATGAGCTCTGTGGTCCCTCACTTGTACCTTTCCCTTCTCCTCTCCTAGCTTGATGCCCACTCTCAGCTGCCTCTGATGCAGGGTGTCACCCTTGCCTGACTGTGTCTTGGAGCTCAGCTTAGAGGGATGAGTGTATCTGATGGGTCCTTTTGAAAGGTGATGCTCAGAAGTGTGTGTATTGCCAAGTGTTGTGGCTGGGAGATGAGGAACCTTTTTTGCAGAACTATCAGTCATGGTTTGTCATCCATTTGTCACTGTTCAGCAGTTTCAGCACTGGGGGCCTGAGAGCCCTGTGGTGGAAGTTATATAGGTGCAGCACTGTCTCCAGGCTGAGGTCAAGGGAGTCCTCACTGAGTCTGCATCTTAGCTCTGATCACACTTTGTCACTAATTGTGTTCGGGTCAGTCAACACTGTATGTCCACATGCAAATTGCGCAGTGATTTCAGGAATCATCTGCAGAAGAAATAGAAGCACTTGCATTGTGAGTTCAAAGAAAATCAGTAAGTGTGAAACCCAGCAGTAAAATGAGCATGAGGGTCTTTCTGCATGACCAAAACCCTTCAAGGGGTAATGGAAAGATTAGACTGGGGGTAAAAATTATGCATCAGCTTCCATGAATCCTGTGCATTTGTTTTTTGGAAGGTGTTTTTTTTTTTGTTTTTTTTTTTAAACAGCTTGCTAGTGGATGCTATAATCAGGAGTATGTTTGTTTGTAGACTTACAAGAGGAAGGCCAACACAGCAATTTGTGGTTGCAGACTGATTCAGTGGCTGCTACAGCCTGCAAATGGTGGGCAGGGCAGGGTGGATTCCAGGAGCATAGACACTTAACTGCAGACAGCTGAAGGGGACCTTCCGTGAGTCAGTAACAAAAGGAGTTCCACTGCACGCAGGCCAGAAAATATCAGCTAATGAAGCCTCGAAGATAAGATTTAAACTGACAGGAAATGAAAACTAACTTTACTGTTTTTCATACAGGCCGACCACCCTCCCCCTTCAGGAATATTCCTGGTGACTATACGGGAGCAGTTCCTCTACCAGCTTCTTGGAATATATACACTTGGGTTAGAAAAGTGCATGACCAAAGTGCAGAGCCAAGCTCTGCTGTCTGTGGGGCTGTAATGAGCCTTGGCTCTCAGTCCAGCTTTATTTTAGACAAGCCCTTGCTGTCCTTATCTCCATAAAGCTGCATTTGAATGCAAGGACTTGTGTAAAGAAGGAAAGTACAACACTTTCCTGTCTCTCTCTGCCTGTAATCTGTTACAACAGATCTGTTTCTGTGCAGAGTGTGTTAGGCTCAGCAACTGCTCTTCCTTGGCATACCTGTCAAATTTTGAAATCTATATATATGGATGTTTGGAGCAGGGGGAATAGACACATCTTCTAACTCTACTGAAATGCTTGGACATAACATGCCTATTTTGGCAGGACAGATTGGGGAAAACAAACTCCCTCTTTCTATATATATTGCTAAAATATAGGGACTATCCCAAATAAAACAGCTGATGTGTCTATGTGGCTAAAGCAGATTTCCTTAGATTTGTGCTAGTCATGCTATGAGCTGCACTAAAAGAAAATTAAACAAGTCAGGTTTCATCCCCTTCAGCTGCAGACCTTTGCCAAAGTTTGTTTCTTAGAAATTAGATGAACCTGATGAAGCAGAATCTTGTGTCTAAAAATAGAGCATTTTACTTTCCATCTTGCCCCTTACAGGCAGGGTATAGTTTTACCTCATCCAAGAAGTGAGATGAAAGGTGATTTGAGCTTTGCCTTATGTCTCTATCCTCATTTGAGCTTGTGACAGAGGACCTTCATCTTTCCTGATCAGCTTCAGAAGTGGAGGGATTCTGACAGTGAGGAACCACCACTACAGGTTGTTTATGTGGCCAGGGCAGCATTTGCGTTTTGCGAGTGGTGTGGCCTTGCATACGACTGTATGGCTTCTGCTACCCAAGAACATGGGGCTAATTGTTCTGCTCTTGCAGCAAAACAGGGTTTGCAACCCTGAAAAAAAGGATGCAGCTTTAAACCTGAGTTTTGCAAAGCCACCTGAGCTGCAGGTTCACTGGAATTTAGCTCTGCACGTAGCCCCAGCTGCCCTTTTGGCTTCTTGAGACACGTACGAGCTGTCCAGCTGCAGCTGCCTCCGGGCTCTGCAGGTGCACGCAGGAGAGCCAGAACGGGGCCGAGGCGGGGGAAAACTGCAGCCGCCTGCCCTCGGCACTCACAAGGAAAGCCTAGTCTGACTAGCAGGAACGGAGAAGCTGGCTGACGGCCAGGGTGTATGCCATGATCCCAGCGACAGCTTCCTTCCCCTCTTCTCTTCCTCCCCACCCCGCCGCCTGAGTGGTTTGGAGGGTGGTGTCCCAGGCGCTCGTCAGGGTGTGTGAATGTTGGGGCGGTGCACTTGCTTTGCTTTCTGGGCTTTTTTTGCATGTGGATCTGTCGGCAGCTGTTTGCCTGCTGCTTTTCTAACCATGCGTGGCGTTCTTTGATTCACAGGACAGCCAGTGTACGAGCCAGCGTGTGGCAGCTTGGCACGACCATTTCATTAGAGCAAAGAAGGCCTGTGTCCTGCAGGCTTGTTTTAGTAAAGACATGTCCCATCTGCTGCTTCTTATCACCCTTTTTATCTGTGCTGCTGACTCATGCAGTGTGGTCTGCTCAGCTCTCCATTGCAGTCACATCACACTTTGAGTTACCTTTACTATGACTCATGTTTGCTTTTTCACTTGGCAAGTGTTAAGCTAAAAACAACCCAGTCTTGTCCCCCTCTTGTGTGTTGTGTCCTTTTCCTACCCTTTACCTTCAAGTCTTTTCTCTCTGTCATAATCTTTTCCTTTCCCTCAGGTAAAATATTTGTATGTAAGTTTTAAGCTGTGTAGTTTTGTCTTTCATAGCATCTCTGTCCTGTGCACCTCAGGCTAGTGAGATTGCCAGTCTGTGCTAAAAGATGATAGTTCCTCTAAGTTGCCACCAGAGATATGTTTGGTGGAGAATATTTTTTGTTTCCTCTGTTTAAACACATCTGTGCTTATTAATGTTTTGGTGTGACATTTTGCATTGGGACAACGTGTGCGTCTTTGTATTTTGATATGTAGTATATGCACACAGATCTAAAATCCCTTGACTTCAAATTTTGTGTGCACTTTCAAGCCTATGTGTAGAGCTAATGAGACCATAGCTTGAAACCAACTTCTGCTGAGGTTTTCCTCGCTTGCATTCGGCCTATACTTTCAGAGCCAGCTTGTAGACCAAGGTGTGTATCCTGTGTGGGCATCGGTAACTCATTTCATCAAGCTTGAAATCCCCACTTAATGTACTGGTGCATTGTTTCCAGGCTAAAGAGAATGACTGAGTAGTGCTACTGAAGGCTTGGTATTTCCTTGCTTCAGTTGATGGGAATTTTGCGAGTGGACAGATTTGTGTGCATTTAGCCCTTTTCAGCGTTGAGATCCCTGAATCTTTTTCAAAGGAGAGCCTGGTGCATGTTTCATTGAGGACAGGTGATTAGCAGAGGCTGCTGTACAGTTTAACTGATGCTGAGTTCTGTATCTTACAGTACTGAGTCCTTGGTCATGCCAAACTTCTGCCAAAACTGGCAGTCTGGTTGAGGTCTGTTTGCCCTGAATAAACCTTGAAGAGTTGTGCTTTTATAGTGCTGTTGTGATAACTGCTTGGATATCGTCAAAAATTGGCCTAGAAATGAAGGAGAGAAATTCTTGGAAGAAGTTTTAGAACAGGAAGGGAAGGTAATGCAAGACTTTTTATTTAAAAGAAAAACAGTTGTCCTCATATTCTTCTAGCAAACATCAGGCAGGTTGAGATTGCTGTGCCAGATTTTCTTTTCTAGGAACTAAGTTAGACTTCTTTAAATCAGGGCGCACGCAACAGATGAGAACACACGTTTGTCTCTTTTAGACTTGTGTGTGGAAAACACTTTTCAGTGTTAAACAGGTAACACTTGTTTTAGACCGAGCTGCTTAAAACTATTGCAAAGGCTAGGTGATTTATCTGTGCCCGTGGACATAGCCTTTGAAGCAGCACCTCCTGATCAAACCGACTCTCTGGTCCCATTTCAGCCCTCTGAGATGGAGAAAAATGCTTTCCAAACCCAATCTGCAGGGTTAGAGACTTGGTAGCTCCTTACTGTGGAAGACACCAGGCCATGTTTCAACACTTCTTCTGGTGTGTATGCTAAACAATGCCTTGGATAGACTGGGGCCTTTGTTGCTAGCAGTTTAGCTTGAAAATGCCAGGGGATATATGGTAAGTACAGGAGCTTCACCTTTCCAAGCTTGTGGGATGGCCAGCTTCTATCTCTGGGCAGGTATGTCATGTCCTCTCCAGTTCCCATCTCTCCTTCCTGTTAGCTTGAAAACTTCATGGTTTTGTGAATTTGCTGTTGCTGGGTGTCCCTGGCAGTGTGTTGCCAAGCTTCGTTGGTCTCTGGTGTAAATAAATGGGGCTAATGATTATCTCGAGCAAAAATATTCCATTGTTTCTGAGAAGCATCTCATTCTCTTGTAAGCCTAAACTAATACAGTCCATAACTCCAAACCACGAATGTAGGGCCCTCCTGCTCAGCATGTGGCATCTGACTAGGAGACAGGCATTGCTCATCGGAGTCCTTGACCCTTGGAGATTTTGCTTTTCCAAGCCCATCACCATTGTTATAGATATACATGGTGCTGTCCCTGACCTGCTGCTAATGGTGCTGAGGTATGTCATGGGCACATACATATGTGGAGCAAAGGAATCAGTGCTTGTGGACAGGGGTTCTTGTGCCTCACAGGCACAGGCTGCACCCTTGGGAAGATGGTGGCGTGTAGAAATCTCTCTATTTTCTGTTTTCCCTCGTGGTGTGACAGGGGAAGTGTGGGTGTGCAGGTGGCCAGTGCTGAGCCCTTCTGCTCGCTACTGTGGGGCGGCTTTCTCTCAGCAGGAGCAAGGCAGTGCTTTCTGCCTAGGTAAAGGCTTAGGTTCACTTTGCAGCTCGTTTTACCCATGTGCAAAATAGATGTGTAATGATACCTGCCTTTGATGTGGAATCCAGTCTTAATTAATTAATTAATTGATGTTCCCTAAATGCCTTGAGATCGGAGAATCACTGCGTGTGCTCCGGAACAGCAACAGCACTTGGGGGTTGGAGAACCATTTTGGCTCCCATGATGAGGTTTCTCAAAAGAAGAAACTCCAGCTCCTTCCCCAGTTCCTCTCCCATTTTTTCTGGATGAAGTGATACTGTGTTGTGCATTAATTGTATGGCTTGCTCCTTCTGACTTCTGCCTAAATAAATAAATAAATAAATAAACTGATGTGCTTAATGCAGTCAGCACGTAGGGTGCTTGCCAAAGAATTTCTCAAAGCAGCAGAGCAGGGTTGCCAAATGTCATGTCTTTTATATAAAGCATTCTTCAGGAAGCACTGTTGCACAGGGGAAAAAAAAGAGAAGAAAATGTTATAAAAACTCTTACTGCTGTAAGAAACATTGTCTTCCCCCACAGGGAGAATGTCTGGGCCATGTCATGGTGGGATCAAGGGATCCTATTTTTATTTCCTCTCAAAGGCCCCTCTCTCATTTCTTTTCTGCACTCCCCCTCCCAAAGAGTAGCTCTTTACTGTGCTGGCTGGGGGAAGTGGATTTCAATTAGCATTCAAAAGCAGGGTTATGAGATGGTCAGCTTACATGTGGATTTTGCCAGTGGATTTTGGGTGGAGAAGAGGTTGTTTAAACAATGTCACTGTCAGAACATTTATTAGTATAAGGTGATTAATGATTGAAGAAAGCCAACGGAATTTTTTTTTAATATATTTATTTCAGGGAGTGTGGGGAAGGTAACAAAACTTCAGCATCAAAACATAAGTCTGTATGTTGTAAATGCACGCAGATCTGTTTTTACTGAGAAAGCTTATATGTACCATTGATATGTTTAGTTGTGTCTGTGTTTAGGAGTGCATTGTGTCAGCTCAGTGAGTGTAAGCTGCAGTGGTTTGACCCTGGGTTTTCTCTAACAGGTGGAGTTTGCCATGAGATCTCCTGTGTTCAGAGGCTCAGCATCAAACCCCTCTTGTACTGCAACCCACAACTTGCTGTGGGCTTGTGGGAGCCAAAGGTGCCCTGGGGTGAGGCAGTATCTGCCATGTTTTTCCAGGGGCAAAGGATGCCGGAGGGTGTGTGGGTGAGTGGGTGACAAGCTGAATTGAGTATTTTGGGGTTCATCATTGTGTCCCATGGGCTGTAGGGTGGGCATGGATGTCCTGGGTAGCTGGGCTGAGCAGGGAGCAAGGTTTTGCCCTGTTTCAGGGCCCTGTAAGGGTCCCAGGCAGCAACTGGCTGCTGCTACTCAGCTCACCCAGCTGCCTTTTGGTAAAGATGTGGGAGAATGAGTTTTGGAAATCACTTTGTGTAGGCTCATAGAATTGCTTCTGCTTATTTGTGTGCTCCCAGTTCCTATCTCTGGGTGGTTCTTACAACTCCAGAGGCCAGTACTTTTTCCTCTTAATTAAAGCTTTGTTGTGGCAACGTGTTGTCTGTAAGTGTTTGCAGGCCCTCCGTTGCTCTCAGTGTTGTGTACTAACTGGTTGACTTTTTAAGCCTGGCATGGAGTTGCAGTGTAAATGTGGTCCATTGAATTGGTATGGATAACAGAGAGTTGAAGCTGTACTGAGGTTTACAAAACAGGCTTGAAATCGATTTTCTGAACTTCAGCCCTCTTCTGTGTTTTATCTCACAGGAGTATTTAATCTGGTAGCATAATGTGTGATCATTTAAGCAGCAGTGCAGCCTCGCAACTCAATTCTCCCATGTTATAGCTGCAAATGACTGAATGCAAATTTAAACTATATATACTACTGTTTTCCATCCGTATCTGTCGTAACTCCTTTGAACTTCCATCAGGGTTACTACATGGCACCGCAGAATAATTAACACAGTATGCATTAGCAGTATGTTCATTTGTCCTATATTTTGTCGGGAACAAATCAGCACCAATAGTCGGATAAGCAGCAAGAGCTTCTGCTTTTGGATTCTTAATGCTTGTATTGCAACAATGCAGTAAGTTAATGGTAATGAGTCTTTTTCAGTTAGTGAAGTTAAATAATTTCAAAACATCGTGAAAAAAACCTTCAATCCTCCTTCTCATTCCTTTTTCCAGGAGGCAAATTGAAATGCTGCGTGATGAAAAATACACAGCTCTGGGTATGGTGTCAGTAGGGAAGTCCTCACCACATAGTTAATTGTGACAGGTGCTGATGTTTCTTCTGAGATGTGCTGTGTCAGAAATAGGGACTCTTACAATTGTACTTCTTCCTTCCTCTTGTAATTACACAGTTCTGCAGTCCTGCTTCTCTCCCTGGGTTGCAAGCACTGAAATTTTCACTGCTTCTGAGTCCTCACCCATGTGTCTTGTGTTATGTGTTGATCTAACAGTGAGGGAAAGAAGACCAATTAATAGGCTAGTGCCCAGATTTGACAGATTTTTTACGAATGCCTTTAAATTTAGAGTGCAAGTGTAACATAATTCCCAGACAGGAGAAAAGCATTCTGAGCAACAATTGTTGTATGTGTTTGAATGACTAGTGCTGTAAGAATGTAAATTAATATGGTGTGTATTATATAATCATAATTTTAGATTAATTTCTGGATTAATAAGTTATGTAGTAGTCCTCAGAATACATGAAAGTGATATTTGCATGAGGAAGCAGAACATGATAGGTAACCCTTCCATTTATACTTAGGCACAGATGGGGTGTGGTGATGAGAATGGGAAGAGCCTGCATCAGTTGGAGTTACAGTGGCCTAAGTTTGCCATGTGCCCTTCCCTCCCACATTCCCTCTAGGTTTTTTTCCTTCTTTCTTTTTCATTGGGGAATCTCTTCTCTTCTCTTCTCTTCTCTTCTCTTCTCTTCTCTTCTCTTCTCTTCTCTTCTCTTCTCTTCTCTTCTCTTATCTGTCAATATAGTAGTGTTTGTTCAGGAGAAGTATTTGGTTTTGCAGCTGACATTTATTTACCTTTTAATCCCTGTGTTGGATTGCCATTCCTTGTGAGCAATATTTCATTAGCAATGTAACCTACTGCCTAAAAGATTCCATAGAAAACTGTCTCTTTCTCTGAGTCCCCAGTAAAAGGCAGATGGAGGCATGATTTGGGCATTATGATAACACTTATGTGGGAGCTTAAATTGTTCTTTGAGACATAATAAGCCTCCAAGATCACACCAGGTCAAAGGGTTTCTAGCAGTGTACTACTGTTGCTGAAGCCTGTAGCTCAGTTTGTGTGGCTGATTTCTGAATGGTCAGCTTTCAGCAACATAATCCAGGGAAGATGTCTCTGCACATGGCAAGGGAGGTTTTGGAATAGGTCTTTAAATGTCCCTTCCAACCCAAACCATTCTGTGATTCTGTTGATCTCTGACAAGTTTTTACTGCTATTTTTCTCCAGTGCAATGATCATCTTTGCATATTCTCAGCAGTTACTCCTTTACTACTAGGAGCAGAGGGTACTGTGTCTTTGAATATTTTGACACTCACTGCTTTAGTTCTTGACTCATGACTTATGTAAGTCTCTTGAGTAGGTTTCAGGTTGCTATTTAGAGGTGATGATATGCTTCTTGTGGAGAAAGCATGGAGGCAAGGAGCTTTAGACAATTGTCTTGCTTTCCTTGTCCTTTTCTCATGATTTTTGGTACTTTTTTTGGTTTGTGTGAATAGTCAGGGAAGGCAAAAAGGGAGAAAATAGGTTTGTGAAAAACGTGTCCTTAAATGGAGATGTAGGCACATAAATATTTATATGCCAATTTTAAATTTTGCTGGTTATCAGAGAGATTAAAAGAGAACAGAGAAATTAGTAGGCTTCTCTGGGTGAGTGGCTCCTTGAATATGAGAACATTGCTGTTAAGGTGCTCAAATATGAGTGCAGAAAATATAAATTCAGGTATTCAGGTTTGAACACTTTACCATTATAGAAACAGGAAGTGGAAAGAGGAAGAGTTGGAAGGAGCAAATAATACAGTGACTTGTNCTTCTTGTCTCTGAAAGAAAGCTGGCTCCAGACATCCTTGAAATCTTGTGGGATTTGCTAAAAATCATGGGAATTGGTAGCAAAAGTCAGGGTGAATATAACAGTTAACTCTATATAGATGATTATTTTGGCTCTTGGTCTTCATACTTCAAACGTTATTTGCATTAAAATGCTTGTTGTTGGACTTGTAAAATGTCTTTTGAGTCTTCATAAGATTTCTTGAAATTATCTACAGGAGAAACATTAAGACCATGTTCTTCATGAAAATTTTTGAGATCCTTTACACTTTATAAACTGTGTGTGTATGGGTACATATATATATTTTATCAGAAGGCTAAAATTCTCATCATGAGTATTTTGTTTTGCTCAGTAGCTTTTTTGTCAGATAGGAAAGTGGATTTGAGATACACTGGGACTTTATCCTGATATTTTATGCCTGTTGTGCACCTGTACAATATTTGTTTGACTTGTGAGTGAAATGCTGTGTATGGTTGTAGGAGGACATATATTCAGCATTTTAGGGATTCTGTAACATGAAACCTGAACTTCAGCGTGTAGTTCCTTACTGTTTGCTGTGATGGAGGCATTGCCCTGTGGTACTAGAACAACTTTCAGTTTTTTGATAGTAGTAGTCATCTTTTCTTGCCTTGCTACAAATACGCTGAGTGGGCTTTTGAGGGATGAGATTTACTGCTTATTTTAGCAAGTTCTGCAAACAATATCTGACTTAATAATTTTATTTTCTATTTGTAGTTACATATCCTTCTTTTTCTGGTAATGTCTTCAGAACTCCTCAGTTCATTATAAACTCTCAGGACATAATTTTAGGAATAATGTATATCCTGACTGGTCATAACGAGGCTGAAATTCCATCTTGACTTCTGGTGTCATCACAGAACTGGGATGAAATTACAGCTTTAATTTATGTACTATGGGGGATACATTATTTATTACTGTGCATTAGAAAATGATTAATCTCTGCTGGTGTTGCAAGGCTACCTTACTGCTCCGAGTCCCCAGGAAGTGCTGAGACATTGTAGAACTTCTTGTGTGGATTACATGCAGTTTTATGAAGCTGCCAGAAAGATCATTGCATTATTCAGAAGCTGCTACTGGTGATGAAAATTTAGGAAGCCACTGTGGGTTTTTTCCTAACTAGTAGAATTCCTACAAGGCTTTCATTTGCTAAACCTGAGCATTTCCTTACCTTTAGTTGCTTTCAAGTGTTTTGTTTCACATAAAGCCGTGATCAGATAACTGGGTTGAGGAACACTGCGTTTTGGGGACCCTCGTTCATCAAAGCACTTTAACTGTAGTCAAGCTCTACTGAAGATAATGGAAATCAATCATGTGCTTCATTGGTCTGCTGAGTCTGTTCTTTAATTTCTACTTCTTTGGTTGTTCATAAAATCTATTTTCTTCCTTTTCCTCCACTTCCCTGGTGTTTGTAGTTTCTGGCTATCTTTTTTTTCCTCCTCATTATTAATTCCTTTTTCTCCATGCTAATCAGCCAAAGCGCTGTGTGTTTGGAAGACTGATTTTTATTCTCCATTCCCTTTGGATTTAAGGGCTACTTGTCAGCCTAGCCAAAAACTTCATCAGCAGGTAAAGCCAAGGGCGCTNAGAAGTCACTGATTTAAATTAAGTGAATGCTTTATACTAGTACAAAAGTATTATAAAAAATTAAATACTCCCACTTTCTAAGGTGGCATTTTTATCTTTTAAGGCTTTGATGACATGTATAAACCACTCAAGTTTCAGCCTTGTGAGTTATATTGTCACCAGAAGCTCTGACTAATGATACAGTAAAGTCTTACAAATGACAGTTGGGTATAGTATGACTCTAAATTACCTTTTTTTGATTGTTTTATTATNTTAATTTCTACTTCTTTGGTTGTTCATAAAATCTATTTTCTTCCTTTTCCTCCACTTCCCTAAATTGTGTGTATGTGTGCATGCATATGTGTGTGTCCATGAATACATTGAAACTGCAGTGGAGCAACATGAGCTAATGGAAAANTCGTGGGGAAGGGTTACCCTCAATTTAATTAGGGTGGCCATGTTATAAATTGCAGATGTGGAATCTAAAACCCAGTGACAAAGCTGATAATCCTTGAGGTGTAAGAATCTTGAAGCTGGTGTAGGGAAAGACGTGCAAAACATGCCAGCAGCTCTACCCCACGCAAAATTAAAATGATTGTCATTTTTGCAGGGAACACCATGGGAATCAGAATTAGAGACATCCACCCCTCTTCAGTTTGAAAGCTGAAGAAATGGCTGCAGTTTCTGTGCAGAGTTTCAGCCCTCTAGAGCTGTATAAATAGATCTCTGGTGCTGTGCAGATCTGTGTGGGACCAATCGCTTCTTCCTTTTTACATCACGAGGAGATGCAGAGAGCNGTCATAAAATTAACTGATTTGTCCATATTTAAGTTCAATGACTTTTAAAAAATATTTTCATGTTCTTATAAAATACCATTTTTATGAGCATTTTCAGTACTAGGAAGGTCAGTCATCGAGTTCTGATATGTAATAATCAGTACTGTGTAACTCGTTATAATGTCCACAGCTATGGCTGTGTTGAGTTTGAGTCACAGCATTCCTTCACAGCCAGTTTTCATTGGAGTTTAGCCTTTCTGCATTAGCTGAGAATTTGTCTGGTTTTGTTTCCTGGTCTGTGGACATGTGTTTGTACAGACGTAGTAGCAGCCACTACACCATACAGCTGTTAC